>JAADWP010000794.1:0-15095 GCA_023336215.1 Globisporangium iwayamae | reverse complement strand
GTGGGATAAATTCTTCCAAGAAGTTCTTATCCCAAATGATGAAGGTTTCAAACAGCACCAGTTGCTGACATGGTCGGGACATTTATTACCTTGTTACAATGCCGTCCAGATAACCAAACTGATCCACACCACACCTCCATGTTCATCTTCATGTGCCTGCTTGCATCCATGTCCATTTTTGGATCGAAAAACTCCGCACAAGTTATATCCATGGGTCAAACAATGAAAGATGATGAAGAGATCGTCATGCTGGCGCTGGTGATGCCAGAGATTTACATCACGATCGTCCTGATGCTATCATCCCCACGCGCGTGTGATGAGAGGGGAGCGGTGTGAGATATCCTGTCGTGCAACAACTGCTTGAAGCTAAAAAGAGAACAAAAGAATGGCGTGGACCTAAAATCGAATCCACCCGCTCAAAAAAATGGCTGAGCTCCATCTTCTTCACGATCTTGTGTGCCTTCCCTTGAATCACCCTCGGAAGCCCTCTTCGCGATCTGTTGCTGGCTCAATACACATTCAGTACCTTGATGAACCCACTCATGATGAATGAGACTGGTTCATTTTTAAACAAAATAATACAAGATTGACGTGTTAATTAATCTTTTTGATGTGCGATATGAAAAAAAATGTGGGGCTGCAAAGCCGCCGCCACCTTGATACGAACACGAGTACTATTTGCCTGATCCTGTCTTCTCATGAGGAACTCTCGCCCTGAACAGCATGACCTGCTAGACTGGAGGAAGTCTGGAGTTGGAAGGCCTGGGCAGTACTGCGGTGCAATAGACAGAGGTTGTTGGACTTGGCGAAGCGCTCACAGTTGCCCACCTGGCAGCTGCCCGTCGTCACTAAACTCTCGTGTGTAAAGTTGCTTGGACTTGGGCGCAGCCGATGGCGCGTCACTAGCGGCGGTGAGAGCCCAGCAGCGCCAGCAGTACCCACAAGAGGCGTGAGTGGCCGCGAGAGCTTGGCGATGTTGGCCAGCGACGCCAGGCGCTTGATTGGCTGCGGCGAACCGATACCAGTGGAGGAAGCAGAGATCGGAGAGCTTTTCCGTGTGCCCAAGTGCAGCGATGGGCGGCTCTGAAGGTCGTCGAAGGTCGGTAGCGGCGAGTACGTACGGATCGCAGGCAGCATCGCCGGTGAGGTCCCAAAGGAGCTTCGGCCCCTGCCGCAACCCTCGTCGTAGCCCTGGTGTGGGTGGTGCGGCTCCATGTGCAGACTTGGTCGGTCTTTGGCAAAGGAGTACTCTGGCAGGCCTTCCAGGGACCTTTGGGACTTGAGCTGCCACGACGGAAGGGTCTTGCCTGGTGACGATATGTTATGTTGAGACCGGTGGCTCTGGCACACACTGGAAGAAGTCAAAACATAGCTGGGCTGCTGCTTCTCCTTGCTGGGCTCGATGCAGTGGTGAGGGTACGGCTTAGCCACCCCTACTTCGCTGGGGTTGTTCTGCACAGGCGTGATGACCGAAGTAGAGCCCTTGTGGTCACTACACAGTCCACCTTTCACGGCCTTGCGGATGCAACCGTCCATGCTGCACTGCGAGTTGCCGCCGTGGCTCTGACAGTAGCTGTTTGCGAGCGCCTTCTTGCTGCAATTGATCGAGAGACACTTGCGGTAGCCGCCGTGGCCCACGCAGAGACCGTCGTACTGCACGACTTTGTTGCAATTGTCGATTCGGCAGCGTTTACCGCCGCCGTGGGAGATGCACGCGCCGCCGCTCTGCGCGCGCTTGACGCAGCCTTGGAAGCCACACTTCTTGCCGCCGCCATGAATCCAGCAGGAACCACCGCTCTGTGCGCTCTTGGTACATCCTTCTCGCTGGCAGCGCTTGCCACCTCCGTGGGCGACGCAAAAGCCCCGGCTCACAACGCTCGTCGAGCAGCCGCTCACCGCGCACTTCTTGCCGCCGCCGTGCGAAATGCAGAAGCCACCGGGTTTCGCCGTCTTAGCGCACTCGGGGAAGCTGCAGCGGCGCGCCCCGGGGCGAGCCATTGTCGAGCCATCGACTGGCGTCGAGTAGCTGGTGTTGGATGGCGATGAGCGCTTGCGGCCGGTGAGCGCCATGGTCATGGCCATCGCTGGTCGTGCTTGTGGTGGCGAATTGCTAGATGACGCCGGCGTCGAAGCAGCAGCAGCACTGGCGGCTGCTCATTGAGATCATTGAGGAGATAGACATTAAGTATCAGAATTTGGCTTATATCAAAGAGAGAGAACAGCCATAAATCAGGAGCCAAAGCGACGAGGTGGAACGCCAGCTGGATCCATTACACCCCATTCTTGCCACATTCGCACTCATACGCACGCCATACAGAGAGACCTATAAATGCATATCTCACACACTGTGAACACACCTTGACTGATGAAGATCGGCTGGGCGGACGGGTCCGTACTGGCCATCATTGGCTCTTTCTTGTCTTCTTGACTGTGAGTCTGTCGTGTTTGTGCTGGCGGTGGGTTGCGAAGCCAAATGAAGAGGCCGGTGGGTACACCTGGCTGGTGGCTGAGAAGCGCAAGACGCGAATGGCTCGATCTGGAGTGCTGGTGACGTATTCGAACAGGCGCTTGGCTGACTGTCTCGGCTTTGGCGTTGACTGTGAAGCGAGCGGCTGTCGGCTGTCAAATGTCGGAATGAGCGATGAAGTGAGTGAGTGAGGAGGAGCTCTCTTTGCTCGGTTGGTGCTCAGTCAGAGTGCTTGGGGGTCTGGGGCTGACTGACTTGACTTGGCGTGAGTATGGAATGGGTGCGCAGCACTGCTTCACTCACTTGCTTCCCTTGTTACTGGACGGGAAAGCACTAGCGTTTCGGAATTTCAGACTGAGCTGTTGGTGGGTGGGTCACTTTTTGTTCTTGTGTCTGTCTCGCCCAAACAAAAAATAGATCCATCCGCGGAGGGATGGAGAGAAGGCGGCGCGTTTAGATTGACTGGGAGGGGCTTGAGAGTGGGAGGAACCCCAACGGAAATGCTATTTTCGAAATCACCTCGAGATAATGAGCGGCAACTAGCAGAAAGAATAGGAATTCGTGGTGGCGTTGACGGCGCGTTGAAAGAGTGCAGTGATCTGTGGGGCAATACTACCGGCCAGTCGAGATAGTATACATTGTGTATTTATGATACCACCAGAGTAATCTTGGAGGCTGGAGATTGTTTGGAAGGTGAATGGAAGCTGGACGGAGAATTTTAAATCCGCGGGACTGCATCTCTTGCTAACTGCGTACAGAACCATAAACTACACGTCTGGCTGGTGATCCTATCTACCCGAGCGCTGAACTGAAAAACTCTCATCTCATCTCACCCTCGCGCCATCTTCTATTCAAAATGCTAAAGGATGAAGACGCTGAAGGCTACTGAATTCGAAAAACACCACAGTAAAAAGCAATAGCACCACGATATTGTGGACATCTACGCAAAACAATCAATATGCTGAGCAGCTTCTTTCCAATCTTGCTGCAAGATCGTATCGTGCTTTACGAGGCAGAGAGCGAAGGCAGAGCTTATCCCACGACAAACAAGTAACAGTACAAGAAGATGGACAGAGGTTTCCCACACGCATGTCCGTTATTTTGAAAGCAAGTGCGTTCCAAGCAAATACCTCGCCAGAGCTGTACTTGAGCTTATTTGTCGGTCGTATATATGCAACAGCGAAGCGGCCAAACTGGGTGCGTCTCTACCGCATTTTCGCTTCTCTCATTTTCTTTTGCGCACGACCCTCCTCTTTCGTTCCACCAGGATTTCCATGGGTCCCTCCCTCTCTTTTGTTCCGCCCATCCATCAGATCAGTTCCTCTCAGATTCTTGAGCGGCTTTGAGTTTTCCTGCGTATTTGACGAACAGTTTTCAATGCTTGATGTTCAGCATTCGACAAACAGCGCGCGCGAAGTGTTGCTCACACTATAGCAAGCAGTTAAAAAGCAGTCCATGAAGGTGGGCTTGAGTCTTGCTTTGAAGAACAATAAAATATCTGTTGTAGTAGAAGTTCGTTGGAAGACTTCGTGCTGCTTCGAATATATCAGATCGAATAAATGAAGCCGTGGTATTTTCGACCAATTAATATGCACATCTCGAGATCCCGTTTTCAAAACACAGCTTCAACCTGTCAACATATTTGGAGGCAATACAAACACCTTGCTCGCGCAAGTTATGTTGGTGCGAAAATATAAAGGTCGCGTGCATGTATTGCTGCGTGTGTAGACCTGGAAACGATGAGAAACACTGACGCAACGCGCTTTTGACCGGTGTTGAGCTGCTAACAAGCTACGCTTCGCTGCGGTAAATGAATTGTACAAGACATTTATAGCGGGCTGAGAATATCATGAGGTAGTACAGCGATCACTTCATCTATACGCGGAGCACTTGGGCTGCATCTATATGCGGATGATCGCATCCACACGCGCATAGGACTCAGTGCGTTTGCAGCTCCGTGAGATAGTATGATAATATATTATTGGGCTACGAACTGATCAACGTCCCACAGGCATACGAGCTGGAATGAGAGCCTTCCTTCCGTTAGGGCTGTCGCTATTGTACCACACGAGTTCACGAAAGTAATACGACCACGCATCCCAAATCTGTAGCGTAGTGTACTTGGCCATGAGCCGACAAGTACCGACTCTCTCTCTCTCAAAAGTTGCCTCGTAGCTACAGTAGCTCACTGAGGCTACAGTTACCACTCACTCAACCACGAACATATTTTTTTTGTCATAAGACTATTCGTAATTGGTGCAAAAAAGTCTCCTCTTGTATATATTAATCTAGATTTGTTTTCAGAAGAAAAAAATATGCTTCGAAGCTCAGGAGTCACAGTCAGCAGTCACCAAGTCCACTTGGTCAAGCCTTTAGCTCAGCACCATCAAAACGTTCCAAACCTCGTGTGTGGCTATTAGAGAGACCTCTTAGCTCTTGGTTACTGCAGCTGGGCCTCTGTCGCGTTGAAGACGATCGGACGCGGCAAAATACTCGATAGGTGGTGCCATTTTCGTGCCGTCGCTACGCTTTTGAAATCCGATGAGTGAGATTAACTAACGCTGGGGACAGATATGTACACCTGCCTGTGTGAGCCCCTAGGTTGTTGATCAGGAGCGCACGCGTGGAAGCGTACTGGGGGACCACTTTTGCTTCTTCGGAGCCACTCTCTTGACGCCAAACTGACTCTGTTGATGGTGCTAACGTCAGGACGAGAGCCAATGCGTCGATGCTTTTCCTTCCGTGGCTACAACATCAGTGATGGGAGGACAAGTGTAATGAGTCATACGTGGCCAGCCACAAAGGACGTGATGTCTGCGCATCTCGTCAGGTCACAATGCAGCGACAACGAACGAGGCGCTCGTGTGTGTCCGCCCATCCGTCCGTCCATCCATTTCAACTCGCCATCACCATCATCTTTCGTTTCTTTTCTTTCAAAGCGTGAGCGAAGGTTCGGTGAAGCCCCTTCGATCCCTCTCGGGACCAGTGGGTCTAGCTAGCGTGCTGGCAGTAGAAGGCAGGCGATAAACAGAAATGCTTACAAATGACAACTCAACGCTCGTCTGTGTCCATTCATTCCATTCCATTCTATCTACCACACCTCTGCGACTTGAGGACGGCGGCGGTGACACGCAAGTCAACAACGTCAAGGAACGAAACAAGGAAACTTGTGAGTTCCTGGATACGAACGAGAATTATCTGCTTTGGTGTGTATTGAACGTACCAGGCTTTGTGTGTCGTGACGTGGGTGGAAATACATATCAGACGAGTCGAGCTTCGTGGTCTGTTTGACTTCGAAAAGAGTGCACTAGCCCACAGGCTTGGCACATGCGTTAACACCTCATTGTGCACTCAATGGCAGTGTTGTTGGTATCGGATATATTTCATCGACCAAGGGTGACTGACTGACGCTCTATAGACTGACTCAGCTCTTCACTTGCCCCCCTTCTTGTCCTTCTCGAACTCCGAGTAGTTGCCGTCGAAGAACACGACATGGCCGTCGCCCTCGAAGGAGATGATGTGCGTGCAGATGCGGTCGAGGAACCACCGGTCGTGCGAGATGACCATGGAGACGCCGTTGAACTCGCTGAGCGCGGCCTCGAGCGACCGCAGTGTGTCGACATCCAAGTCGTTTGTGGGCTCGTCGAGCATGATGATGTTGTGGCCGCCCAGCAGCATCTTGGCCAGATGAACGCGGTTGCGTTCGCCGCCGCTGAGGCTCACGACCTTCTTCTCCTGCATGGGGCCGCGCAAGTTGAAGCTTGCGATGTACGCGCGCGTGTTGATGCGGTCCCCTCCGACTTCGACGAACTCGTTGTCGCCCGAGATCTCCTCATAGACCGAATTGCGCGACCGAAGCTCCTCGCGGCTCTGGCTCACGAAGCCCAGGCTTGCGGTCTTGCCGAGCTCGACAGAGCCGGCGTCAGGCGCCTCGTGGCCCGCGATGATCTTGAAGAGCGTCGACTTGCCCGTGCCGTTGCCGCCCACAATGCCCACGATCGCGTGCGGCGGGATCTCGAACGACAGGTCCTTGAAGAGCACGCGGCCGTCCTCGAGCGTCTTGCTCAGGTTGTTCACCTTGATAACCTTGTTGCCCAGACGCGGACCCACGGGGATCACAATCTGACCTTCTTCGACTCGCGACGAGGCCTTGAAGCCGCTATTCTCCATGTCCTCTAGTTTCTTCAGACGCGCCTTGTTGGCCTTCTTGCTGCCTTGGTGGTTGCGCGACCATTCGAGCTCGGATGTGATCTGCTTGGCGCGGATCGCGTCCGTCTTTTTCTGCATGTTGAAGCGGTTGCGCCGCTGTTGGAGCCACTTGGTGTAGTTGCCCTCGTATGCGTACGTCTCGCCGCGGTCGAGCTCGAGCACCCAGCCCGCGACATTGTCAAGAAAGTACCGGTCGTGTGTGATCGAGAGCACGGTGCCCGGGTAGTTCTGTAGGAACTCCTCGAGCCACGCGACGGACTCGGCGTCCAAGTGGTTCGTCGGTTCATCCAGCAGTAGCATGTCGGGCTTCTCGAGCAGCAGCCTGCAGAGCGCCACACGACGGCGCTCACCACCGGAGAGCACCTCGACGTCAGCGTCGCGCGCGGGCACACGCAGCGCGGCCATGGCCTTGTCGACCTCGTGTGACAAATCCCAGCAGCCCAGGTGCTCGATCTTGTCCTGGAGCTCAGCAGACTCGGCCAAGAGCGCGTCAAAGTCCGCGTCGGGCTCGCCCATGGCCATGGAAACCTCGTCGAAGCGCTTGAGCAGGTCCTGGCTCTCCTTGAGCCCGTCCATGATGTTCTCGTACACGTTCTTGCTCGGGTCCAGGTACGGCTCCTGCTGCAGGTAGCCGATGCGCAGGCCGTCCTTGACCCAGCGCTCGCCGTCGTGGTCCTGCGAGACGCCGGCGATCACCTTGACGAGCGTCGACTTGCCGCTGCCGTTTGAGCCCAGCACGCCGATCTTGGCGCCGCGCAAAAAGCCGAGGCTCACACGCTCAAAGAGCTTTTTGCCACCGGGGATCGTCACGCCCACGTCGCGCAGGTGGCACACAAAGTCCCCCGGTACGCCGCCACCCGCGTTCGAGCCACCGCTGTTGTTGGCAGCGGGTGCCGCGAAGCATCGTGCGTGCTGTAGATGATGCTGCTGGTGCCTGCGCAGCCACAGCGCCGAGCGTGTGAGGGAGGAGCGCAGCATGGCCGTCTGCTTGGATGTCGATGTGCTTTTGAGCCAATCGATTTGATTGACACATGCAATCTATTTGAAAACTATCGCAAATACTTTATGACATTGATCGGGCCACCGGTTTTAATAGGGTTCGGACAGATTGCGTGCTTGTCCCAGTCTTAGATGGCGACATCTGAGGCGTTGTCCAACGTATTCGTCACTTATAGAGGTTGGACAGGGGGCCTGATTTCGCTCAGTTTGCTTACAAAAGTCGCAGCGAGTGATCGATCGGTGTCCAAAGTTTCGGTCGGTCGGACAGCATGCGAATTAAATTTCAGGAGGGCGAAATTTATTTACACTGCAAGTTTGTAAACAAGAGTTGAACGAGTCCAAGCGAATCTGAGGTTATCTCTCACATAGTCATCATCAGGGAGAAGTGCGGCATTTGTATTTGCGTCGATCGATAAAGCTCAACCACTGGATATGTGCTCGAGCGCAGCAGCTTAATGTCGATGCCAACCACCAGCCAATCCACCAACAGGTCACGTACAGTTAGCTAAAATGCAGCGTCAACGCCTTCAAAGGTGAGCTATTCCCCAGGACGTGGATGAGCTTCTATGCTCATGTCACAAAGCGAGTTCACATCGCAACGGATGCGCTATGGTTCACAGCATACTCTGTCCTGCTCGCGAGTAGAAGAGCAAACTATGCTCGAGCTGCATCTGATTCTGAAGCAACTTCCTAAGATGCAAGGCCTAATCAAAAGTAAGGATAACTCTAAGCTTCGTGCAACCTCCTACCAGTACATTATTCCATTGACGGTGACGGTATAGCATAATTAAGGACACTCGAAGAACTCAATTGACTTGGTGAGCACGAACGTTAACGTAAGCGCGGACAGCCCGAGCTGGAGAAATCAGTGGCGACACTATGGCTGCGCCCCTGGCAACCACCAAAGTGGACAGCCTAGCCTGCGCATACCTTTACGTGTAATGATGGACTTCCACGTACAGGTCGGACCTTTGCATTTAGATTTTCATTTTTTGGCCTTTCGGATCTTAGTAATTAAAAGACGCAACAAGCGATACAAGTCAAGAAGTTGCTGGAAAAGAAGGCTCGGAGGCGTGACTCCAAGCCTCTACTGATAGGATTTGAGTCGAAGCAAGATTAACACGACCGATACCCGGTCAGCCAAGCAGCATCCCCTTTGTGAGCTCTGCTCTTGGAATTGGGGATCGCATTGAGGTGAATGCCAGCCAGCGGGACAGACAGAGAATTACCAACACCGGAGAGCAAGTGCCGTACATTGTAAGCGAGCACATTTGGGTCATCCTATTGATGCGAGCCACACAGGTCACGCCGCACCAAATCGCTGGGAAAGCCGAAAGTCCCATGGATGTAACAGTAGGAAACCCTATTTGGATATCTCCGCAATAATAACTCGCTCTAAAAATCAACACTTCAAAATCTATCCGGGCCTACAGTCTCATTTAGGTACACCCAGGAGTACGTATAACAATGTTTCACAGAGTACCTTACGCGCGATAACGATCGTTGTTTCTGGTTTCACCTGTCTCTGAAGCGCTTTTCTCTAACACGGCGATGCTCAGCAGCAAATACAGACAGAACAAACAAGAAGCTGTGCACATTCAGGCGAGTGAGCCAACCGCTAATACATAGGTACAGTAAAAGCGCGAAGAGCTACCGTAAGCACAGCGATATCTTTTGTTTATAAATGTGCGGTGAATAATCATGCGAGGCTCTGCGTTTTCTCCCTAACGCGTAGTGCACGAGCCGATTCTGTTGCGCTGGACTGGTTGTCAGTCCACCTACACCACGAAAAAGCGTCCAGGAACTGCGCAAAAACGTCCAGCCAAAAGTGAAATCCATCTCACGGTGTGATGGGATCCCTGACGTTAGTGTAGATCTGCAACTCAACTTTTCAGGGACGGAGTTGAGCTGGTCCATTCAGTTGATTTTTGATTTTGAGAGCAAGAGGAACACCTATTTCCCAGTGGGGGATTCGGTGGCGATTTGATCGCGTTCGCGTGCGTGTTTACTTTTCTTCTCCAACGTCATTGCTGTCTCTCTCTCTCTCTCTCTCTCTCGGCTTCCATTCGAATAATATACAGATATGCAGCTCACAAGGAGATAGTTTGTAAGATAGTATCGGACTCAACCTCCTCTCCTCTTCGTGAGCTCCTGCCTTCGTAGCTTAGCGCGATGATGAGGACAGTATCCAGCCGGACATGCAGAGGACATTACAAACACCAAATAGCCAAGCGCCACACTGTACCGTATTGCTTAAACGAGCGCGTTGTAGCGTTTGAGCAAATGCAGAGTCACGAGATCACCGGGTGACAAGAAAGCCGCAGATGGCGGGAAAAGCTTTGCTTCGACGCTGGAATATGATGTAGGAGTGTCGGGCGCTACTTTTCGGGGAGGCGTTCACTTGTTTTTATTTTGTTGTTGGCTCAAAACCGTCCGACAAATCCACCACAGCCCTCGCGCAGGTATTTGCCTCTCAAAGTCGTTTCGTCGTTGACGCGTGAGTAACAGTGGGACAGTGGTCCACGTGACAGAGTCGGTGACTCTTTATAATTCGTATCTTACTTGTATCTACTATAAGTAGGTTTTTCAAATATACTCTGAGAGTCTAGCATAAATGAATACCTATACAGGTTTTATATACTATCAAACTGACTAGGTGGCCATGCTACGTACAGTGGGTGTGAGTGAGTGAAAAGCATGCTGCTCCTCTCGAAGGAGGAGCTCCTCATCTGAGCAAATGCAACGGCCTGTCCTGTCCTGTTTGTCGAGTAGCTTTGCTGGTTTGCAGGCAATTTCAACATACTGAACGCCAGTGAAAAGCTCCAACGCACTGGACGCGTTATTAGAGCTACAGTATGAGCGTGCGTCTCCAGTTTAATTCCGTGGCTCTGTACCAGAGTTGTACAGAGAGCGGACCACCGCCGGACGTGGACGGACCATTCGGTGCGAGTGAGGTTCGTCAAGAAGTGCACGCTGTCACTCACTCAGCTCTTCGTTTCTATCAGTAAAGCAAAGCCCGGCGCCCCGTCTTCCCAGCCCTCTCCTCCTTCCATCATCATCATCTTCCCTTCTTCGCGCTCTCTCTTTGGTTGTCCCAGTCAGCTCAGCGCTCTCTCACTCTCTCTCTCTCATCCCTCGCTGCTTCATTCCCACACATTCCCCCTCACCCAGGAGAGAGAGCAAGCGATGCCGCCGCGTACGACAAAGCGTCTCTCCTGGACACTTGCAGTGCTGGTGCTCGCCAGCGCTGTACTTACCCAGATCTCGGCCGAGGTCGCTACCACCAACTCCACAGCAAGCGCCGCATGTGCGGTCACGTCGTGCAAGCTCACGAACGGTGCGAGCTGCAACCGCACGGTGGCCGGCTGCCCGGTCTGTCTCCAGTTCCAGAAGGCGACTAACGCGTACACGTGCACGACGGTCGTCAAGACCACGCACGTCTGCCCCGACGGGTTCTCGACCTGTGATAGCGCCGTGACATCGAGCCCCAGTCCCAGTCCGTCCAGTACGAGCCCCAGTCCCAGTCCGTCCAGTACGAGTCCCGTCGCAGGTGTCAAGGCCGCGAGCATGTCTGGTGATAGTGAGGAGCGATCAGCGTCCCATACGAGCGACTCTGGCGAGCTCAAGGTCGCGTCGGTCGAAACCGAGGCGCCGCAGACTTCCGTCGCCACCGGCTCCAGTGATTCCGGCTCAACTTTCCCGACGTGGGTCATTATTGGCGCCGGCATCGTCGTCGGCTGCATCCTGGCGGCCGTGGGCGGGACCAGGTACGCGAACCGCAAGCGTCGTGCTGCTGAGAAGAACCGAAACAACCACCACCACAACACCGACTTTGACAGTAACAGTGGCGGTAGCTCGAGCACCAAGGAGCTCAACGCTGCACTTGGTTTTGGCGAGAGCCACGGCACGCGCACGACCACAGCCATGGACTTCTCTGACTCAGTACTGGACCTGAACGCGACGCCGTCGACCTCCAAAGCCAACTACACGGCGGCAGACCGGTCCACGACGGCAGCGGAAGGTGCGGTCTTTCTCAAGAGCGACTCGTGGCGACAGACGACCACGTCCTCGCGGAATACAACCGCGTCTTCCCGTTCGGCAGCAGTACTACCGCCACCACCAGTCGTCATGCCGCCGCGGCCGTCGCACCACTCGTTCCGAGGCAGCCAGCACGTCAAGGCTTTGCTCCTCGACGACCTCCAAGGCCCGCTAGATGCCAGTCAGCTGACCACCGAGGTGGCCCACTCGGTGCGCCATGAGTCGGACGACATGTTCAATATCGGCGGCGGCTCGCCCAACTCGGAATGGATGGCCTCCGGGTTCTACAATAATGACGGCGCTGGCAGCAGCGTCGGCACGGACTTACACGATTCCAAGATCTCGATCCTGGGCGACAATGACGACGGCGGCAACGCCAGCGGCAGCACAGACTTCTATAGCAGCAAGATTTCGGTGCTGGGCGATCACGAGGACGACGACGACTTCCTGCGGCGCAAGTCCGAGCGCGTCGAGGACGAGAGCGTTGCCAAGTGGAAGCAGAAGTTCTATGTCGAACTGTAAGGCTGTCCGTTTGGTGGTGGTCAAGCCGAGTGCGTCCGTGGTCATGAAAGTGGTTGGTGAAGATGGTGTTTATGGTATGAAGACGCTGGTCTGCGACGGAGTGAAGTGAGAGCTCCCTCGTGGTTGGTGTGTAGCTGTTTAGGGATAAGAGAACAATAAGCAGAGGCAGGTGGAGGTGAATGGCTAGGAACCCTTTAAATAAATAGAGCAGCACCTGCTAATAAATCGAGTCATGTGGCTACATGTCGTGGGTCTACTGCTGCTGGTCGGCGAATTCTTCTTCCTGAACGCGCAGGAAGAAGACGAAGACGAAGAAGAGCGCGACGTAGAAGACGCACTGGAGCGACGACCAGTGCACGCGGTACCAGTGGTGCCACTGTCGCAGCTGCACGGGGTTATTTAGGCAGGAGCAATGCGAGCGCAACCTATACAACATGGCAAGTCACATACGTTTGAAACCCTCACAAAAGCTCAGGAACAATAGCAGCACATCAGCGTACCTTTGCAATCGCAGTGTGTCTCGAGCCTGGGCGACTGCATTCGCGATGACGACTCGCCACGCACGTCGATGGCGACGCAGTTCGTCGCTCGCTTCATCAACATCTTCATCACCACCGCTCGGTGTAATTTGAATCAGCAGCTCATGCTCAGCGCCATTACCTCGCTCTTCTGTACTCCCAATGACGCGCTGCTTGTAGTCACCACCTCCAGTACCGCTATTCTCGCCACGCATGAAGCCAGGCAATCGCATGAGCAGCTCTTCGAGCGCGCGGTTGCGCGTGACCGAGTGCTTCCCTGAGAGCAGCGGCTCGCGGCACATGGGGCAGGCGTCGGTCTTGGCGAGCGCTGCGTTGAGGCACGCATCGCAGAAGCTCTGACCGCAGCACGTTGTGAGCACGGGTCGCTCGAGTGTGCCAAGACAGATCGGGCACTTCCAGATCAGAGAGCTGCTGCTGTTGGCGTCGTCCACAGCGACGGCGCCATCAGCACTCATGCTCACACAGCTCTGGCTTCTCACAGAAATGCAAACACAAAAGGTCGATGTGTTATGTAGTCACTCTGTCGAGGGCTTCAAATTGGCTTTGTGAGCCACAATGGCTCGGAATAGTCACTGCAGCGAGGTAAATCAGATCCAGCTTCCTTTTGGATACGGAAGTCAGCATTTGTTTTCGGTGAAGGAGAGAAAGAAAAGAGGAGCTCCATAACGACACGCTCAAGGTGAGCATCCTGCGCGTTGGCTGTGACCACGAGCAGGCCACGTGTAGTTTCACCTGCACGCAGATACACGAAGCCTTTGTGTGCGCATGCGTCAAGTGTCTGTGGTATCATGACGCGCTTCATCTGATCCCCTTTCTCTCCCCCAATATATATCCGTGTTGCGATCTTCCAGCTCATCCATCATGCACATTTTGCGCTCAGTCCGTGGCATCAGAGACACCAGGACCAACATCAAACACTTGCGCTTCTTGTCGTCAGTGGCTACTGCTAGTAATGACGTGCCCAAACGCCTAAACATCGCGGTCGTGGGATCCGGCCGCATGGGCCGGATCCGGCTCGCGGGCATCCAACGCGACCCGCGCCTGCGCATCGCCGCGATCATTGACCCTGCGGTGGTGCGCGAGCAGCGTGCGAATCTCGAGAACCAGTTCAACATCAGAGTGTGTGAGGGTGTGCGCGATGCCACAGAGCAATGTGAGGCCGACGGCACCGCGCTCGACGGCCTCTGGATCGCGACGCCCACGCCGACACACCTGCAGATCATCCAGGACGCGCTCATCGATCCCGTGAGCAGTCGCCTAGGCCTCAAGGCCATCGGCATTGAGAAGCCCGTGGGTGGCACGCTCGAGGACATCGACGAGGCCTATCGCCTGTGCAGCGAGCGCCGCGTACAACTCTTCTGCTCGTTCCAGCGGCGCTTTGACCCGAGCTATCAGGCGCTGCGTCGCGCGTGCCAGGAGAGCAAGGCGATCGGCAAGATCCAGTCCATCCACACGGTGTTTCGTGATCACCCGTGTCCCCCCATCGAGTTCCTCAAGACTGGAGGTGATCCGTTCCACGACTTGGCCGTGCACGACATCGACTACGTGTGCAACCTCGTGGGTGAGTACCCAACCAAAGTGTACGCGTTCGGCACGAGCTTGTCGCCCGAGCTACGCGAAGTGAACGTCATGGACAAAGCGAGCGTGTGGCTCGAGTTTGAGAAATCGGGCGTGATTTGTACAATGGATCTGAGCCGCAGTGCGCTGTACGGGTACGACCAGCGAATCGAGGTCTCCGGTGAGATGGGCATGCTCCAGGTGCTCAACCCGGCCAAAACGAGTCTCGTGGCCTCGTCCATTGGTGGCGTGACCTCGGATGTGCTCTCGCACTCGTTTCCCGAGCGCTTCCACGACGCGTACCTCCACGAACTCGATCATTTCGTGGACGTGCTGCAGGGAAAGACCATGCCGCTGGTGCACTGGAACGCCGCGCGCATGGCCACGATCGTGTCCGAGGCTGCGCGTATTGCTGCCGTAGAGAAGAAGGTCGTGACGCTCAAGCACGGGAAGACCAAACAGAGTTCACCCTTCGGCGAGCCGCACATCGAGGTCGAGTACGTCTATTAGACTGGGCCTCCCAGGCTGGGCATTGTGTGATATTACTTTTTATCCCAAGAATATGGTACTCTTACACCCTCTCACACACTTTTCCACACCACGACCCTAATGGGACTGGAAATCTTTACCACATTGGTTTGATTGATGTAGAGCCACATGCAGGCGATTGGGTTGCGAGCGTGTGTCATCGGCTGGTTGGTCGGTCTATCCTGTTCACACTCTCGGTCTTGATATGTACTGCTTGCTGCACTTGTCGTTATGGT
>JAADWP010000793.1:0-15109 GCA_023336215.1 Globisporangium iwayamae | reverse complement strand
GCGTCGCATGCAGAGCGTGCTATTGTGTGAAGCATCAGGCAAAAGCGATGGTGCGGGTGACATGGAGCTCTTCAGAGTCTACTATAAGATCAGTAAGCCCACGGAGAGATCGTTCGAGGACACGGAGCTTCGTGTCGACTTCCGGATGCGATCACCGGAGCGCACCGCAAACTGGCGATCGACGGCGAGTGGCGCAATAAGTGCGCGATCTTCTGGTTCGAATGAGGCACATCGAGTGTCAAGGAGGCTGTGGGGAAAATGTATCGCTACAGAGCGAAGATACTAAGCGACCAACGAGGTGGTGGATGCGTGCTCAAGCTTGGTGTGAATGTCGACTGTGCGCTACTGGTGCTCGTGTGTGCGCTGTTGGATGACGCTCTGCGCAGGTTCCGTCTCGAGGAGTACAACCGCGCAATCAGCCCGTGGGAGCGGTTTTATTGATGTCGAAGCAGCACCAATATTGAAGACTCAGGTGGCCAACAAAGTCACCAATGAGAGAGTTCAAGTGCGGGCTGTTAAGTTGTTGTTGCGTAGGGACAGGGTTTGGCACGTGGCTCAAAACGAACTCGGCTTGCGTCTAGGCTCGACCTCCAGGGGAGTCTGTTCGGTGGCTCCAGCCTATGATTTCGCCCGCTGGAAGGCGATTTTGAATTCATAGTGGGTACAAGATGTGCTGAGCACCCGACCTCCCTTGCTCACCAGTCCCAGCATGGAAGGACCGCCTCGGTTTGCAAAGTTCCAGGCCTTTCTCACTCGTCCATTTGCCAGCTTCCCAGCAAGTTTGGACCTACTAACCGCTCCGAACAAACCAAGTCAAGCATGGGCAACAGCGGATCCGCAGCAGCAATCGACGCCTCGTACGGCAATACGGGGCTCGCGACACTAACAACCCGTGAAGATCCAGCTCAAGAAAAATTTCCTGCCAAACAAGCTCAAATTCAAGGACCTGGGCACCGGCGCAGTGGTGTTTCGCACGGGCGACGAGTCAGACTTCGTCACACGATTGCTGGACGGGGATAAGAAGACGAAGATGCCGATCGTGGTGCTGAAGCGACAGGTACGTAACACGCAGGCAGTGCACGCCGCCAGCAGCAATGGCGTGGCTGGCGAAAAGCTCTTTGACGTGCACTTCAGGCTCGGGGAGTCGAACACGCTCTGGTTCGAAGACACGGAGCTCGTCGTGGACTTGATCGACAAAGTGACTGGCGAGAGCTGCCAGATCGTGCTCGATGGCGACTGGCGCCGGCACAGTGTCGTCTTCTGGCTCGTGCGAAGCTTAGGCTCAGACACCCCTGCTGTTGCTGTAGCGAAGGAGGCCGTGGCGAAGGTGACGCCCAAGTCCTCGTCGAAGCTCAACACAAAGTACGTGCTAGAGATTGCAGCGAATGTGGACACGGCGCTGCTCGTGCTGCTCTGCATGCTGCTGGAGGACAAGCTCCGCATCGACCGCCTCGAGTTCAACCAGCGCCTGCTGAGTCCACTCGACCCCACGGATCGCCGCCACGCGAACCGCAAGTCCGTGCTCTAACCTGCCGAAGTCGTGGCCTATGTATCGCGGCTGAAGGTCGCTTGATCATGCCCGCAGCAGGTAGCCCAGACCTCTGACACATCTGGTCCGTTGTAGCGAATAAACGGGCGACCGCTGGCAACTCAACTCGCCAGTGCATGCATACGTATCGCAGGAGAGCAATTAAGTGCAGCGAGAGGCGTTAGACTCACTCACAGCCTCAAATCAGCACGTCGGGCAGCTTGTCGATGACCGTCGCTTGAGCCCGGCCATGAAACGAGAGTGCTCCAATTGGTCCTGGTCCTCTATATTCTCCACTGTGGGCCCAGCACGACTTCTACTGGTCCTCTATATTTTCGGCTGTGGGCCCAGCACGACTTCTACTGGTCCTCTATATTTTCGGCTGTGGGCCCAGCACGAGACCTGGATTTTCGACTTGGACCATCTTTACACATAAACTTATAGAGTGCTCTAAGAAAAGAACTAAAACCCTGGTGTGAATTTCACCACACGGACGGAAATACGCTTTGACCTCTGATTTGAGCCGTGGGTCTTGTGGAATTCACAAAAGTCACGCTGGATTCGAAGGACGTTGAAGTTTGAGGCTCTTTTCTGCGCGCTTTCGAAAATGATATCAGACTTTCTAAATTGATACCTTTCACATGCAAACATGCAAACGAATTAGGCGCTCAACGTTGTGTTCACAACAAACAGATGCGCGCCTTGCTTAGATTTGCATCTCCTTGTTTGCTCCCACAACTGAGTTGCGAGCCTGACGCGCAAGCCACCTTCTCGCTCTAACGTCCCAACGTCCTGCGTCGGCCACCACGTGATAGAGCACACAAAATCCACTCGCAAGTGCAAATCATCCCTTGTTCGTTTGGCTAAAAAATAACGCCTCCCCAGCTCACGACGGCGTTGCGCAAATCAATCGACTGGTGTGGACCTATCTCTTGCACACCCACCGACCGTCCCATCCCCCTCTTCCTCGACGAATCGACAGGTCCGTCTGCCCGTATGACACACGAGGCTTTCGACTAAACGAGCGAATCCTTATGTGTGGATGAGTTGAGTTTGTTCCTGCGCAAGAGGCTGATGAGAGGTCGCAAGGTCGCGCGTCGCCTTGCTCTGAAGTAGAAGAGGTGCACGTATGACACAACGCACCGCAACAACAAAGCAAGCAAACAAACAAGTGGACCCACCCCCCACCAGTCAGCCCATCCAACCAACAATCCATCCCAACAAGTCGCTTTTTTTGTCATTTGCAAATTCACCACACAAGCACAAGCAAGCATACAACAATAACTTGCGCAGCAAACAAGTCAACAAGCAAGTCACGATAACCAACTCAATGACCACTATCAGCAAGAAGAGCATCGAGCGCGGCGTCTGGTCTGCGCAAGAGCACGACAAGTTCCTTGTGGGCCTCAAGCTCTACCCGGAAGGTCCTTGGAAGCTCATCGCGGCTGAGGTCGGCACGCGCTCAGCGCGCCAGGTGCAGACCCACGCGCAAAAGTACTACGAGAAGGTTGCGAGACGCCTGCGCGGGCTGCGCAAGGACCGCAAGAAGCTCGTGCGCCCCGAGCACCGCCTCGACGAAGACATGGTCACGCTCTGCAAGGTCGCCACGGAGAGCAGTACCAGCGGTGACGAGGCCATGTTCTGCAATGGCCCCGTGCGTCGCGGCCTCAACCCGGTCGTCGTCCCCGTCGTCGTGCGCAACCCGATTGTTGGCTCGCCCACCAGGGTCGACGCGTCTGTGGAGGAGATCGACATGAACACCATGGAGAAGCGGCTCCGCGCCGACTCGATTGACTCGCTCCTGGAGGACGACGACGATGAAGAGATGGAGCTCAGCAACAGCGACTCAGACGCGAGTGATGTGTCGCTATTGGACTTTGACGGCTACTGCCTCGACTACCTTATCGAGATTCTCGGCGACGTGCCATCTTCGACTGAGGCAAAAGATGCGAGTGAGATGATGACAATGATACTGAGCGAAGACTGCGACGGTGAGATCATCTGCGCGTTATGAGAGCAGGCGCGAGCGTACCGCTCGCTTTCCAGTCGTCGTATTATTATCAGCATCTTAAGTTATAGGACCATTTGGGGTCGTTTATGTGAGCGAATACAACAAGAAGAAGCAAACAAACAAACTCATTCAACTTGCGCACTTGTTGCATAATTGCTTGTTGAGTTGTTGCAAAGGCATTGCGTTTGCAGCTCGCAAGCGCCACTTGCTTGCTGGGTGTCGTGGGCCTTCTTGGCGGGAGAGCGCACTACTTTGCGTGTGGCCATAAATTCTCCCAGGTAACTTCAACGACGGAGCATGCCATGATGGCTTTATATTCCACGCAACGACTGCTTCTTTCAAGCGAGTGCTGTTGCGCAGAGTGCAGGCGCAACTCGCGAGTACGCACTCGGCGTAGCACCGCCACCAAGCAATTCGGTCACAACGCGCCATTGGCATAAATCAACACACGTGCAGCATTCATCAACGACGCGCCGCTTTGCACATTCGCAATGGTGTGAGACGGGTTTGTGCTGGTATGAACGCCTATAACGCACTTGCGAATTGATCCACCCACCGACCAGACAGAGCGAGCGAGAAGCCATCGTGACGACGCTCGACTCGACGCCACTCCTCGCTCACAGCGAGGCCAGGCTCGTCAGCCAGAAGCACACAGACAGGTACAGAACCCATTGTAAAAACATAAAGCCCCCAGAGGAAACAGCGCGTTTGGATCAAAGTGATCCATCCGGTTCCGTCGGACACACACACACACACACACACGGCTCACAAGTGCCTCTCACAAAGCCACGCTTGTTGAAAGACATGTACCCATTGTAGCTTCGCGCAATCCGTCCGCTCGGACCATCACCGCATGTGCTTTTCACCCTGCGCTGTCGTCCAATCCCCGCACAGTCTAATCCTCATGACGCCGTCCGTCATGAACATCGCAACGAGCCGGTCCGAAATGGCGGACATCAGCAGCATCCATCACCGTCTTCCTTGCCTGTCCACTTTGCCACACTGGGAGCACAGGGCTCAAAGGTAAACAAGAGCCACACACAAGCTGTCACACTCGTCATGCGCAAGCGGAGGTGGAGCTCTCCACCCACTTGGGCGCTCGTGGTGATCAGATGATCACAACCACTTCAGGTTCCCGTCGAAAAAGGCTGCTTGGGGGCGTAGCCCATCCAGCCTGCCGCTCGTGCCACCCTTGACGTGTACATGTCGGGACGAAGCCTTTGCGTTTTAGATTACCGCCCAAAGCGAAGAAGCTTCGTGGCGACACGTTACCACATGGTTGAGAAGCCAAAATGGCTTCGGGTTTGCATTCACGAACTTCAACACTACAGAATTTTACGACAGTTGCCGAGAAAGTAGGTGCACAATGCGCTTATATATGGAATACGAGGTGCTTTGGCATGAAAGAGCTCGCAGCTTTTGTGCTGATGCGAGCAGACCTTTGAGCACTTTCTTGGACTTTATGTCTTTCTCAAGCAGCACAGACAGTGGTTCGGCCATTGAGAGGCCTTCATTCGATAAACACAAAGCTACTCGCGAGAACTTTTGACTCATAGTGATTGAATGACCCGCACAGTGAGCATTGGACACTCAATGGTTGATACTTTAGCAAAACGAACCCACGTTCAAAGATACCTGGCTTTTGAATTTGAAGTGTGAGACTCAAAGCGTGAAGTTCCACTCTCTCGTCGCGTGCCATAAACAAACAGCGCAACGAACAACAACGCACAACTCAGCGTGTGGTCTCTTTGATCTGATACGTTTGATAATTTGACAGTCGTTCGCTTATCGTTTGGACACTTTCAAGCGAAGGATAGGAAAAGAGCGAGGCAGCTTTTGAATAAGCAAGCAGCGACGATTTTCTTTTGCAACGCTGACGATCGGTTGCAAAGCAAAGAGAGTGTTTAGCCATTTTAAAAATCGACTAGTCTTGGGAGAAGGTTTGAAGAAGGAAGTTTGACTCGTACTCTTGCTCGCGTTCAGACCTGAAAGGGCGTCGTTCTGATGGCTTTGACAGCCCGTAATTGAGCGATATAGATCTGTGTCAGTCGAGAAACAGGAGATACACGTACAGTAGATGATAGATTCACAGCGCTCGAACGAGGTTTAGATAGCGTTATGTGGAAAGTGGGGCTTCAAGTGTCAAATCTCCATGGCTCGACATCATGTAGATTCGTTGAATTTATATCGCTGACGCATTTTCTTCAACTTTATGATACTCAAAGTGCATGTTGCCTTACCAAGAGTGCCGGTCATTTTATCCTCCTTCACCCCCAGAAAAAGAACCCACTCGTGAAGATTCGATCGCTGCCATAACGAATCTTCTATGGTTTATTCTGAGCCATTTAGTAGAACGCATACAAACTCCCATACTAAAAACCTTTCTCTTCAAAAGAGAGCGAGTTGTTCTCGTGCTGGTACGTTAGGCATACGTTATTCGACCAGCACGAAATTTTTCGATCCCACCTGACAACCTCCAAACAACAAACTCGAAGACACCCAGCAGTCTCCAATTCTGTCACACGCCCTTCTCTCCAGTCTCTTACAATAGAGAGCTTGTACGCACTCAGCCCACTTGACCGACATCCGTTTCGCGATCCTTCATTCATTCGCGTAGATTGCGGTGGTGGCCTCGTGTACCCATTTTCAACAGCGGGCCAGATTCCTCAAACTCACTTGGGTACTGTATGGGTTGGCGCGTGAAGAGCTACACTTAACAAGATTGGAACTGTACCTACAGCTCTTTTAGTTTGTCAATCAGTCATGAGTGCATGCCACGCATTCAGCAGTGGCTCATCAAGAAAATGTCGACTAAGCTCTCCCTGTCGCCACCAAGAGGTGCGTCCGTTGGCTGGGCGTCGCAGAAGAAAGAGCGTCTTCCTATACAAAGTACTGATAAAATGCTGGTGAGAGAACGAAATTCCGAGTGAGCTGAACTCATCGTTTTCTCGCGCTGAGTGCATGCGTATGTCGGACGTGTGAGCCGTGTATCCACTTGACCTGCTGCTTAGCGACTTGAGTTCGTTCGTTCGCTCGAGGCATTGCATTGCACGCTTGACACGCATGCTCGGAGGTCACTCATTTCAGGATTCGCCAGCAAGCGCACGCAAGCAAGCAACAAGCAAGCCATCACCATGAGCACCACGAGCAGCAACGGCATTGAACGCGGCGTCTGGTCCGGTGAAGAGCACGACAAATTCCTCGTCGCGCTCAAGATGTACCCCAAGGGACCATGGAAGACCATTGCCGCGCAGATCGGCACCCGCTCGGCGCGCCAGGTGCAGACCCACGCGCAAAAGTACTACGAGAAGGTCGCGAGACGCGTCCGAGGACTGCGCAAGGACCGCAAGAAGCTCGTGCGACCCGAGCACAGGCTCGACGACGACATGGTCACGCTCTGCGAGGTCGCGACTAAGAGCGACGGGACCGGTGCTCGCATCGGTCCGATCCGCAACGGCCTCAATGCGGTCGCAGCGATCCCAAGAGAGGTCTTTGCGACTCACCAAGAGCCATTGGACACCGAGCAATCGTCCGACGCGGCATTTGAGGCGCCGTACCGCCACGACCGTCGAGACTCAATTGAGTCTCTCCTCGAGGAGGACGACGATGAGGACCTGGACATGGAGCTTGCACCAAGCGAGTTCACGGACTCGGACGACAGCGACTCGCTGTTGGGCTTCGACGACGAGTACCTCAACTTTCTGATCGAAATCCTGGACAAGAGCTCGTGCACGAGCGACGGCGCGGGTTCGGACTGACATCTACCTTTGCGCTCTTCAAGACACTATCGAGTAGCGCACGATATTATGAACACTTGTAACTTATTATGGATTGGAATCATGACAGCAGCGAATTTAACTAAATCGAATGAAATAGGAAGCTTTATCAACTTGAAACATCATTCTTGCGAGCTCACTTTGCGGCTGGTTTTCTCTTCCTATCGCTGAAGATTTTCTGTGAGATTCTCAGCCACCAAGTTTTAACAAAGCTGCATTTCGCACAGCTGAACCCAGCCGAGCCAAGGAGCCATGGAGCCGACCAAAGAGGTCACATTATGCAAGCAGCCTGAGCGATAGCAGCAGCAATGAGGACTATGACAGGCAGCACTTATCGAGCTCTGTGATTCAGACTTGAGCTGAGACGTCCTTTGTGCATGCCCGGTGCCCTTTGCTCATCAAAAGAGGTTGGTGCTGAAGTAAAAGGCGTTAGAGCAACACAAACGCCGATCTACCAAGAGCTCATGCAGCATTCATCGGCCTTCTCTCTCGTCGTGGCGTCAAGTGCCATCAATTATGATGTGTTCTCGCTCTCGCTCGTATACTGTGTGGCATTCAAGCGTTTTCTTCATCGAAACCCAACGATGGAGCGAAGATCGCACAAGATCTCAACATGTTCTTGCAACAAGAATGAACATCACTCGTCGATCACAGACTTGCGTGCAAGAGCAAGTGCAGGTCGTGACGAAGCAGACACGATCCGCAGAGTCGTCTGCCATTGCGAACTTGCGGGGCCAGATGACAACAACCAACTCACAACCAGAAAACTGCACCCATAATATGAGCACGATCACCTCCCCACTTGCGGTGCGACACGTGCACTCCACAAACAACTTCCAAGCTACAGCAATCCAAGCTACAGCAATCCAAGCAAGCAAGCGAAAGTTGCACACTTGCGCGAAACAACTCATGCTGACTTGAAGAGAAATGGCGGTGTGCGTGTGTGTCCTGAGCAGACCAGATCAGACCGACACACGAGCAGCAATTCGCGATTTGCTTGCTTGTGCATAGCACATGCTGCACCACCGCCAAGTGGGACACATTCGTGTGCAGGTGTGGACGAATTGCGCATTCAGATACGCGTACAATCTTCATGCGCGCAACACCGGCGAACTTGCGCTTGTGCGGACTGCTCTTGCTTGTCCACTGTGTTGCGCTTTCAAAGGTGGTCTCTCGTGCGACGCCTCTTGGCGCTGTGTGCGGTGTGTGTACCCAGTGTCACCTTCGAGCCGGAGCAAAGGGGAAGTTGGACTCAAGCGCTCCTCCTTGCTTCTCCTTGCGGCCTGTTCTCAAAATGAGGAAGGACGCTTGGAGCTCCCGAATAATGTAAAGACCAGAGGTCTCACCCAACCATTGTTGTTCAGCGCAAGGCACCATGTGCTCAATGGATTCAATTCTCTGTCCGACTTGTGTGGTACCGTCAACTGAGTCGCTAGAGATATCCTCTCAAAAAGGATCGAATCGGATAACAAGAACCCAAAATGCAGGACGTTTCTGACGAGTTAGCTATCGTTCAAGTCTGTACAAATAAATTTAATCGCTAATTTTATATATGACACTGCTTTGTTTTAATCACATTTCCGAGGGATGTCTTGCCAATCAAAAGCCATGCCAATCAACGGAGAAAGGAGCTCTCATGTTGAAGCGGCACAGCGCTCCAAAGTGACGTCCTCACACCGCATTCTCGCTGGCCTCGAGCTTCAACACGCAACCAGCAAAGCCGCTGACTCTCGCCTGCCTTCTTCATTCCTCCTATAGAAAAAATCCGAGTCAAACTAACAACCTACTCCTACAAAATTTTAGTGATAGAAGAAATCCCACGCTTGCGCCACACTTCTCCTTTTGTTGTAGTTTTTTTGTATGAGCGCGTGTGCGCTTCTAGAATACCTCCCACACAACACACACAGGCGTGCGTCTAAGGCCATCACCACCACCAGTAGCTACGATTGGTCTCTCCTTCACATACAGCACACACATTGCTGAGCGAACATGCCGTGCGCCACCACCAGCAAGACGATGGCGCTCGTGACGACGCTCACCACTGTACTGCTGCTGTTGCTATCCTGCGCACCACAGCCTGCGGACGCCGCGGCGCGTGCCCGCAGCATGTTCACACAGAACGCGTCGTACAATATCGAGGTGCTCACGACCGACTGGTCCAATTACGCCGCGGATGGTGGCGGCTGCGTCACGTGCCCCTACACGTGCATCAAGCGCTCGACGGGGCCAACGGGCACTTCGCTCAACCTGAGCAACGCGACGCTCATGGCTTCGCTGCCTGCGGTCTACTCGTCCACGGTCAAGAACGGCTGCTGCTATGCACCCAAGAGTAAGTCCAAGGTCATGCCGAGCTGTGATGTTGAGGCGAACCCGAAGGAGGCCGAGGCCTGCGGTTTCTTGTACGGCCCGACGCTCAAGTGGCGCATCGACAAGGCACTCGAGCCGTCGACCAAGGCTGTGGTGAGTTATTTTGCGTGCTTGTTGTTGTTGATGTTGCTGCTGTGCAAGTGCTTTATTTGTCTCTTTGTTTGTGTTGTTACGCAAATCTTGTTTGCTAACTTGTGTTGCTTTGTTTGCTTGCTTGTGTTGCAGCAAGCGATCTTGTTTGCGTCGATTGACTGTGAGAACTTCTGGGCCGTGGGGGCCACGCCGATCAAGTACGTGACCAACACGAAGGCCGTGACGGGCCGCAAGCAGATCAACGGCGGGTGCTACGGGCCTGCAACGGGGTCCGCCATGGTGCTCGCCGGCTGCCTCACCTACGAGCTCAAATTCGACAAGTCCAAGACATACACGTGGGACCAACTCGCGGGCAAGTGTGCGGGTATCGCCGGCCAGTGCGTTATCACGAACGGCATATGGGGCAAACACCTCGACTGCTGCATGAAGACCAATGGCCTGAGCTCCGCCTGGAACAAGGAAGCCAAGATCTACACGGCGCCGCCGAAGACTACAATCACACTCTCGGGTCCGGCGATCATGGGTATTGTCTTTGGTGGCGTGGCGCTCATGCTCTGCCTCGTGCACTTTGGCGCTAAGATCCGCCAGCGCGCCAAGCAGACCGCACTCATGCGCGAGCAGGAGGCCACGGACGACTACGAGGAGATTATGACACCGTTGACGGTGGGTAACAATGGGGGTCGACGCGGTGGCGGGCACACCATGGGGCCAGCGTCCATGGAGGTGTCGCTCCACGAGGGGGACAAGATCTTCCGCAAGCCCCAGGAGGAGGTGCTCTACGAGGGCGACATGTACTAGGCTCCAAGTCTTGGTGCGAGATTAAGGGAATGTAGTAGTGAGGTTGAGGACCCTATGGATATTGTTTTAAGAGCGAGATATGCGTTTATAAATTGAAAATTGGTTCCATTTTTCAACTTTGTCGTACCAACTTCTTCTAGTTGACTGACTATGTTCATCTATCTGCACAGCGTAGCACACCAGGAGAAGGTGACCGAGCTCTGAAGTAGCTCCGAGCTGAGTGGCGTGGCTTCATGAGCCCACGCTGAAGAGATCGAATGGCATGCTCTGAAAGCTTGGAAGCCTGAGCGCGAGCATCCTTGTTCAATGGCTGCGCCTTTGCGTTTCGCTGTAGCTGAGACTCCCAAAGTCCCTTCACAGCCTCCCAGAATACCAGCCCTGTATAACACAAGAAGGAGAGACAACCTGATGTTGTGCATCTGATACAATGAGCGAGACGAGGTGTCCATTATCACATGCCAAGCAATTGAAAACCCGACTAGAAGCCCCAAAAGCGATCCAGCGCCTTGCTCTGCCGCCCGAGAGTTTGATAATTCAGCCTGCCGGACCTTCGTGTCGCTTTTTTCTGAACAGCGCGCCAAGAGACGTGAGCGAGAAGGAAAGCCGAGTGCAATCAGCGGGGCTGCAAGTGTGAACTCGGTCGGATCTGCTGCTGATTTGATCGCGTGGCCTTTTGGTTTGGCCTTCTGGGAACGTCGCACCGTGGAGGATGGTCTTTTTTTGCAGCGTTGTCGAGGTGATGCGCGTGGATTTCCGATTGTGGGTAGCTCGAGGTACCATTTTAACGAGTCTCCGTAGTGATCCGCACGGTGTCTGATCACAGTAAGATGACGAGAGGTGAGTGAGTGGCTGTTCTTTGCAGCGTTTGAATATTTGAGTCTATCTTATAGATTAGTCTGGGTTTTAGACTCAGACCAAAACCAAATGAGAAGGATCTCTTAATTTATACTCACATTGGTGTAAAATGGGTTCGTCAACATCTTTGAGATGGCTAGCAATTGCGCAATACTAAGATCGGCTCATTTCGTGCCGAGTCGGCTCAAACGACGGTCACAGCAAAGATCTCCTCGTCCATGATGATGCGCGTTGCCATCCATCTCGCGAGTACTTTTATTCCTCCAAGCCGAGCTCCAGCTTTCAAAGTGTTGTTTGGCTTGGTCAGTGGACCAATCACTCCCTACATTCCAGCAATCGCGAGTCGAAATGTCACACAGCACACGCGAAATGTTCTTCAACCAGTTGGCTTGTTTCGCCACATTCGCCCAAGTGATTTTCATCGAGTCCACCTTCTTCTCTTTCACCTAGAAATCGCTGCAACCTTTTGTTTTTGTATCCATGTCATGGCGAAAATGATATCTCGTCCCATCACCTGCGTGTGCTAGCTTTGGCTGCCTTGTCCAAACAGGAGCCCGACCGACCATCCGGCCTGTGTGACACAACAACAACAACAACGACAACAGCACATCACAACCGCGAACGCAACGTGCCTACGGAAAGGGACGGGCGCTCTACCACCCGCAGTGCTACTCCGAAGGGCTGAGGGCCAAGGGTACTGCGGACGGACGGGCGGACCGCCTGCCCCCGTCATGCCATCCCATGTCCACGCGAGGTGGTGTAGGACACAATGGCAGCCACCCGAATACCATCGCCACTTTCCAATTTGCAACCTCACACGCACGCAAAGCACAACTCCCAACTTAACCAACCATGAGCTCGAAGACCATCGAACGCGGCATGTGGTCCGAGGAGGAGCACGACAAGTTCCTCGCGGCGCTCAAGTTGAACCCAAAGGGCCCGTGGAAGATTATCGCGGCCAAGGTCGGCACGCGCTCGTCTCGCCAGGTGCAGACCCACGCGCAGAAGTACTACGAGAAGGTCGCACGACGCATGCGAGGGCTCCGTAAAGACCGCAAGAAGCTCGTGCGGCCCGAGCACAGGCTCGACGACGACATGATGAAGCTCTTCCAAGTCTCCTCCGAGATTGAAGGCGCCACCACCACCACGCCCCCAAGTAGCCCGGTCCGCCGAGCACTGAAGATCAACACGGCCACGAGCTCTCCGATTAGCGTTGAGGCAGTCACCAAGAACGTCGTCGCAGCGAAGGAGAGCAAAGTCATGGTCGACGCGTCCGAGTCTTTTATGTCGCTGTTGGGCGAGCCAAGCGAGTTCCGCGACGTTTCTGACTCGGACGATATGGACTCGCTCGTGGACGTCGACGACTACTACCTGGACTTCCTCATCGACGTACTGGACGCGAGCGACTGCATAAGCGACGGCGAGAGCTGCTCCGAGGCCGAAGTGATCTGCTAACAGCCAGCGAGCGAGCACGCGAGTAGAGTATGATAAAGCTTGTATAATTTAACACACACACACACACATGAGGATCACTTTGGAACTGTACAAGCTTGTCCACTTGTCTCGCATGCTGTATTTCGACTCGAATGTTGTGAGAGACAACCCAGACAGCATGGCGCGTGTATCCATCCATTCAGCCATTCAGCCGAGCTATTGGGCCAAACGCGCGGAGATCCGAACCAACGAGCTCTTCACAGCTGGTTGAAGTCGACAACCTCGGCTTTGTCCACCGATGTGGGTGGAGGTGAACGATACACGACTCGACCATCATTCTCGGATCATTCATTCACTCCTGAGATAAAGAAAGGACAGATGACAGATGAAGCATAAACGCAACGAGATTATATTTCACAGATGAAAACTTCTTAATTTAATAGTGGAATTTGAGTCTGAGGAATCAAACATTGATTTTTCACCGTCGCCGGCCACGAGCTGAGTTGAATGGCCGGAGCCATCCAAGCACGAGCACTCTGGATAGACACTGTACAGTACCGACAATTGAGCCTGCCGCTCAGTGTTCTCCCCTCGCCGTCCGATCCGCGAAGGAAGCGCCTTCGAACTGTCCGGCGTGCGAGAGAACAGGGAGCTGCTTGGCTGCCAAATGCTATGCGATATTTCGTATTTGCTAGACGGAATGCCAAGTTCGAGAGTCGGTCAAGAATTGTTTCCTCCCTTAGCAAGCCGGCTTGGACAGTTGGCCTCAACTCGCGACCGTCCGTCCCACAGGCAGGAGTGGGCATCGAATGATGAAGGATGCATCAAATCACGCACTCGTTCATTCGCTCAACGAGCCAGATAAACAAGCTGGGCACCATGTTTCGTACGGCGCTGTACACTCGAGACCACCTGCAAAATACTTGAATATATATTTGCACAACCTTCCATCGTTGGGTTCGGTCGTACGGCCATGCACGCGGCCCAAATTTGTGGTCACCATCCACCGTGAGCCAGCCTGCCGCGCTGGCTGGGGTTCTACATTTTCGGAGAGCTCGGGGGAATATCCCCATATCGTCTGAGGCGATGATGAAGAGATTGGAGTACTTCATGCAGGCGGAATGGCTACACTGTCCATTGCCGTTCTAAGTCGTATACCTTCACACAGACTTTGTCCGTGCAGTCAAGCTCCACTGGTTCGACAGAATCGTAACTTGTACATTGTATGTAAAATTCTATCAGCATTGGAGCCTCTGCCTGTATTCTGCGCAGCGGAGACCTTTTTTTTGCAATCCTCAAAAGCTCAGCCTCTGGTTTTTCGCTTCTGAGATTTTAGAGAAAGCCGACACGACAGCACAGCTCAGCTCAGCTCAGCCCCGTGAATGAACGAATAAACCCCGAGGCTCATAAGTATCTTCAAGGTGCCGTGTTGGGTAAGTGGGCAGTCGACGCTAGCTCCGGCTCTCGCTGTTTGTTTGGCTTGAGGTTAGTCAAGTTAGTTGGTTTGCTGAGGTGAGCTGGGACATCTCAACCAACAACGCGGTCGCCATGTGGGATGGGATGCACTCCCCGCCTACGTGCAGCGTACGAACAAACCAAGGGCGGTTCTATTTCCAAACGGTGCACTGCCACTCGTACGGTGCTTACCGCGTTTCACTTCAGCTCAATATGCCGGTGCTGGCGGGAGAAACTTGATCCAAAGAAGGAGAGCTATTGACACGTGAAAGGGTATCTATCACCTATGTGAATGCATGGGGGAAGAGCCTCGTTCGTACGGCGTTGTACGCAAAGAAGAACGGAAGAGGCGGCCCTCAAAATGTCGCGGTGACTTCCGGTGGCCTTGTCGATCATCGTGTCCATTTGTGCTATTGACTCACGGCCACTTACGAGTATGACACAGCCCACGACGCAACAAAGAGAGAGAGGTTTCATTCTCTGATTTGCCCCACAACCAGTAAGGCATCCACTTCGAGGTCACCATGCCAGCCCCACGACCATCAAACTCATCAAGCACCACTGCTAAAGAGCCCAAGAGATGTAGGGCTTCGTCACCATCCTCGACTCAGGCTAACAAGCCTAGATGCCTTCAGACCTCCAAGCGCATGTGCGATCGCGGCGTGTGGACCGAGGAAGAACACGACGCGTTCCTCGTGGGCATCAAGCTCTTCCCCAAGGGACCGTGGAAGGCCATCGCCGACCAAGTGGGCACACGCTCGGCGCGCCAGGTGCAGACCCACGCACAGAAGT
>JAADWP010000792.1:0-15122 GCA_023336215.1 Globisporangium iwayamae | reverse complement strand
TGGTTGATGCCGTAGTAGCTGACGCGTTCTGCAAACTCGAGGATCAGGATGAACGAGCAGACATGAAGTAGTACGTTTTTGAAGTGTTGGTTGCGTTGCTCCCAGGGACCCTCGATGAAGTACGACGACTCGTTACCGGGAGTGCTGCCGCCCTCTTGGCTACTTGTCGTGAAGGGTGACTCGACGCCGGAGAGCTTGGAACGGCGCGAGTGCGTGCGCGATTGTGTGGAAGACTGCGAGGTGGCGAGCATCTTGCTCTTCTCGTGTCCCGGTCGCGGCTGCTGCTGGACACCACTCATGCACGCGACGCTGGCCTGTCACTCACTCAATCTACTGGTGGTCGATCTGTCGGCGTCTCGCCCTCGTCTGCCGGTCGTCGCTGCTGCTTGGGAGGAGGCCACGAGAGTGTCACGTTGGCGCGATATGCTGCTGGGCGTGTGTGTGTGTGTGTGTGTGTGTGTGCTTGTGGGCTTTTTCCGTCTGCAGTCGTTGTTGAGGCAAGCGAGCGTGTTGTTTTTTGGAGACAGACTCGAAGCAACCAATTTACTACGAAAATAGACGAACAATTACGCACATATAGAGAATATAGACCGTTTTATAAGCAAAAATAATGAAAATGAGTATGAAAAGGGGGGATTTGCAGAAAGGGAAGGCGAGATGATGGTGGCTTCGCGGACGCATTTTTAGCCAATCAGAAGTCTCAAATCTAGAAAAGAAAAGAAAAAATGCGAAAAGTGGTACTGTTTCACGCACTGTACTTGGCAGAAAAAGAGCGCCATCTGAACCGAAATTAATCGTGCCACACTATTTCAATGCTGTCACATTATAAAGTTGAGTAGCACGCTTGTTTGCTGTCACGCCACGCTATTTCTCTACCTCGTACACTATGGATAAAAGTGTTCACGCTATTTCAGGCGCTTCTCGTGCGTGCCATTTTTGTCGACCTGTCCTGCGTCACGCGATGCTCTCGAAAATGGCCTTTGGTTCACAAATTGCGAGACAAGCCACGCGTACGCGAGACGCGGCGGCGGCGAAGCGAAGCGTGAATCTTTCTTTCTCTCTCTCCAGCCACTTGCTTGAACCCCATGCTCGCGTGGCGAGTGAGCGAGTGATCCCAGTCTGTATTGGAGATAGAGCGCACACGGCAGCGCAGAGCAACGAGATGGACGGCCGACCACACAGCCAAGAGTCGTCACCAGCGGAGGAGGAGCGCAAGGGCGCGCTCCACGCGACGCTCGGCATCGCGTCCAGTGCTGCAAACATGGTGCTCTACCCGTATGTGACGGCGGGCAGAGCCGCGTACCAGGCGACGTCCTACGCCGTGCACGCGCCGATCAAGATCACGCGGCACGTGAAGGACTCGCTATTAGGTACACAGAGAGAAGGCGACGACAACGATGGAGCCGCGTACGATCTCTTTGGCGAGCGGGGTGGCGGCAGTGACGAGCAGAAGGTTCAGGCGGCAGCAATACCAGAAGAAGAACAGGAAGAAGAAGACGAGGTGGCGGATCTGTTTGCGGAAGAGTATGCGACCATCATCGAGGCGGATGATCATCAAGAAGGTGAAGAAGAACAACAAGTAGCAGTGAGCGATGGTGGCAGAGGCGTGGTGTCGCAGCTGCTGTTCTTACCCGTGCGATTGGTGTCGAGCGGTGTGTCCACGGCGGCGGCGATTCCCGGCTCGCTGATCTCGTACAGCGGTCGGAAGATCTCGGGCGCGGTCTCGACGTCGCAGTCCCTCGCGACCACCGCGCTGGTTGTGTCGAGTGGCGCAGTGGCGCGGACGTCGTTCAACGTCGCCCAGGGTCTCACGTACGGTGTGTTCTCAACGGCGTCGTTCACTGCGATCAAGTTCTCTGGGGCGGTCGGCACATCGGTGCGCACTGTCGGTCACGTGATCCCGGCGTCCGTGTCTAGCGCCGTGTGGCAGGGCGTGGGCGCGACGGGCAATGCATCCGTGAGCGTGGTCTCATACGCGATCGCCGTGCCGTCGTACCGCATGCTTGTGGCGCTGATCCCAGACCTGATGACGTATTTTAGCGAGCGCGACTGGATCGAGAAGACCCGCGAGGTCGTGCTGCTGCTGGTGAAAGTGCTGGGGCCACAAAACGCGCTCTACCTGCTCAAGTTTGTCTATGAGACCGTGAATTCTGACGAAGCCTACGACATGTTCTTGCTCTGCCACGACATCGTGCGCGAGTCGCTCGACCGCGAGAACTACCGACGCGCGGGCTCGACCATCGGCGCGTCCACGGGCGTGAGCACGCTCGTGCCAGTTGTGAAGGAGCTTTTCAATATGATACCGTCGGCCGAGGAGCTCTTTGACGCGTTTGCGTTCGTCGCGGACGTGTCGGAGGAAGTGCTCAGTGGGCTTGTGGCCTCTCCTTCATCGTCGTTTGAAGGCGAGCGCTTCGAGTACATTGACGACAGCAGCAGCAGCAGCAGCAGTGAAAATGATGACGACGACAACGCGGCAGCAGAAGACAGTGAGAGCGGCTACAGTACGATTTCGACCGACGCATTTGAGCTGCGTCGCGAGTCGGACGGTGAAGTTGAAGAGCGTGAAGAAGAAGAGACAGAAGCAATGACGCCAGTGTCGGAGCCGGCAGCTGATGAAGGCATTGCGATAGACGGCTTTGGTGAGCTGCCCGGTTTCGAGATCACTTCCTTGTCACCACCGGTTTCCAACAACAGCAGCAGCAGTGATCAGCAGAGGCTGACGAACTCGTCAAACGGATTGTTGGACGCGGGCGTGTCGTTCTTCTCCAAGGTGTGCGACAGCGATGAGGCCGCGTCGCTCTTCAACACGTTCGGTGACTTTCTGGACGTGCTGCTCGTCGACTAAGGCGCTCAGCTACATGGCATCCATGTGCCGAAGCAGCTCATTTTCCTACATATTTAATTTTGAAACTCAAGTAACGCAATTGACTAACTGACACAGCACAAGCTCGTCGAATGACTCCAAGGTGATCATTCTCATAATATCAAAATCTTCCTTTGCTTCTTAATAGTGTCGTGTCTACATGGACGCTGCACTTACGGCGACGGCAACCAGCGCAGCGAGCCATACACGCCAGCCACCGCTTCGCTGGTGGCCACCCAGTGTGGACGCTGCAGACTTGGGCTTGGGTGCCGTGACGTTCGCGCAGTGGCCCTTGATCTGGTTGAAGAACTCCTTGAATGGCACCTCGGTCGAGCCCACGGCTACGGTGCACGAGGGCAGGCCGGCGTCGTCGAGCTCGCTCGAGAGCCGCGTGCAGTTGGCGCTCGCGCAGTACTTGGCCAGCTGCGCGTCCGTGGGCATCACGAGCGCGTCCGTATTGATGTAGTAGTCGGCCTCCTTGGCGCACTGGTTAATCGCAGGCATGAGCACGTAGAGCTTCTGGAAGAGCAGCTCCTCGTCGCAGCGCGTCGAGTTGGCCGTCGTCGTCGTGTTCGCGGCCGCCAATGCGTCGACAGTGGTGCTGGTGACGTACAGCAACGCCGAGAACCCCAGCACGAGCGTCTTTATCGTCATCATCATACACTGGTAATGTACTCGTGGAGGGCGAGTGGCGCGTAGGTGAGGTGGGTGGTGATTTGAGCGACTGCCTACTTGCCCATAGGAAGTCGGTCGATAGAACACATGGGCGGGACTGACTGACGGGAAGGAAGGCAGGTTGATTTGAGAGTGGGATGGGACCAGATACTCTGGTGGGAAAAAAGGCGAGTTGGCCCCAATACAAGCCCGTTGCAGTTGTGTCTCGCTTGGCCCCACTCACTTGCAGAATTGACCCATGCAGGTCTCGAAGCACTTAGCGGCGGCGAGCAGCGCATGGCGAGCGCATGGGACCCCGCAACGTCCTGCTTGACAAGCCCAATGGTTCGCGTGTTGTTATGTAGCAGTGTGTTGGCGCGTTTGAACGTAGCGCCATCCATCCCATGGCGAGCCGTTCCGATATGGCGTGGCGCTGCTGGTGAACGAAGGTGACCGTTGCCAGCTACTAGCACTTGAGCCGCAAAAAAAAGCGAAACCGGACAGTAAAGAGGCAGCGAGATGCCGACGCTCACGTCCGTGGGCCTCACTTTCGGTCCCCGAGCGCCCCAGCAGATCAAGATCCGCTTGGACGAGACGGTGCGCGAGTTGGGCAAGAAGATTAAGGCCGCGCAGCCCGATGTGATCCCGTACGCAGCGAGCTGCGTGCACATTCATCACACACCACAGCTTGCAAATAAAGGCAAGGAAGTCACAATGAGGAGACAGTCTACAGCAATCCGATGGCCAAGAACCGATGAGAGTTCGACAAAAGGCTACTCTACTTAGATTTCCGAACAAGATTGCAGCCCACAGACTCGATCACTTTGACGACGTGACTCTGCAGTGCGGCGGCATCGCACCCTTGATGCGCTGTTGCCTTCCGAAGAGCTGGGATCCTCGAGTGGATCCGGCGATATATAAGGGCCGGATCACCTCGCTGCAGCAGCGCCGTCTCGCCCACGACCCGTGCTCGCTGTCATGGAAGCAGGGGGTCAACGAAAATCCAGTGGTTCTCGCAAGAACCACTGACGGCGTAGGTTCCGATCAAAGCGTTATATGTTGCCGCAGAGCGTTCAGCCTACGACATCTAAGCTCTTCACCAAGCTCTTCATTAGATGTCGCCCAAACGATTTCTTCTGGTCACTGGTACTGATGTTCCTCATCGGCTTTGAGAATTCCATGACGTTCCCTGCGCTGAGAGCGAGTGCGCAGCATCTGTGCGACCACGACCGCGACCACGCGCCGGAAGTGGTACTACGGGACGAGCACGACGTGAAGTTCGACGTGAAGGTTGACGTGTGGAGCGTCGTCCACTCGATCGCGACCAGCCGTGTGCGTCTGGATCCTTTCGGCGAGCTGAAAAGGCTCCAGTTCGCGTGTATGAATCACGATCCCGCAAAGAGACCCGAGGGGCGGGGCGCAGTGACACAGGTAAAGGTTTTGCTCGACTCTGTGTGTGCATACGATGGTGGAGAGGACGATGACGAGATCGTGTCCAAGTATCTGAACATTTATGACTTTGCGCAAGGCCCGTCTTGGCGTTGAGTTGAAGAATGTGAGTAAAGTGATTGGGCATCGATGTCGGAAATGTCCATGGAGTGGTTGTGATTCAGAGGCGGATGTGTGTGAGTGTCTGCCACAAGTAGACACAAAGTTCTATTGAATGTATATGTCCACCACATAGTAGTAGTACTGCAGCGATATCCTATTAGCCACTAGCATCCTAACAGCCACAGTTCTTTAGCAGCAGACCTCTCACTTGCTCTGCAGAGCTGCGAGCCGCCACGCGAGCGGAGTCGGTGGACTTGCACCATCACTCCCAGTCGCACCAGCTGTTTTCGAAGCTGAAACCGTCCCTCTCGAAGCGTCAATATTAGTGTCCATCTCCAACTGCGGCAGTGGGTGTTCGACGTCCACCAGCTGTTCGAGCTTGCCGAACGCGCTCTGCAGCGTCTGCGCCTGGTGGACGTGGCCAAAGAACACGAGCATCTCCAGCAGCGCCTTGACGCTCTTCCTCAGCGTGACGCTCGGCTGGTGACCCACGCACTGCTGTAAAATGTACTGCTCCTCCTCGGCGCTGCCCTTCTTGATTTTGTTGCGGCGTTCGTTGCGCGACAGTCGCACTTTCTTCTGCGGTTTGGTGGATGCGCCTACGCCGTTCTGTCCATTGCTCTGCGTCTGTGTCGCGTAGAAGTGGCTTGATGTGGCCTGTGCCAGCGTCTTCAGTGCAAAGTTGCCAATGCTCAGCGCGCTGTTGTGGCTACCCACGGACCGCATGGACGCGTTAGAGTACGCGCTGTCGGCGGCGCTCGGCGTGCCCGAGTATACGCTCTGGGTGTCGTCGTCACCGTTGCCATCGTGCTGCCAGCGGCTGCCATCGATGCCGTGCAGCTTGAAAAGTCGCTTCTGCTCGCGGATCGTCGTCAGACGCTTCCAGTGGCCCAGGTACGCGACTGAGTTGGTCGAAATCTCCTCAAGAACGTCGTTACAAGCCTGCAGTACGCCGCTCTCAATGTCGCTCTCGATCAGATCCTCGCGCTTGTGCAGGTACGCGATGCGCAGCGCCTCATCGTACAGCTTGTTGGTCACCAGAAGCGCCACGGCTTCGTCAATGTCCTTGCAGTACTCGACGTAGATGTGAGCGACGGGAAGTGCATCTTCTGCGACTTCCTTCTGGCTCAGCAGCTTCTCAGCGACCTGGTAGGCGAGGCGCTGCACGTCCGCCTGTGGCTGCTTAGCCTTGAGCGCGAGCGAGAGCCCCATCTGCCACTGCCCCGCAGCGAGGAACGCCGCTTGGGCTTGCGAGTAGGCCGCCTCAGATAAATACACATACGCCGCGGCCTCGTGCTGGTTCGTGGCCTCGAAATGCTCACCCTTGAGCAACACGATGCGCTTCTGGAACGCTCTCGCGGCCACAGACGCTGTGGACGACGGGAACAACGCGATCGCCTGGTCGTACAGCGCGCCCTGCGTGATCACCTTTACGGCCGCTTCCTCGTACTCGCGCTTCTTCTCAGCGTCTTCCTCGCTCGTGTTGAGAACCAAAGCGCTCACGTGCACCAAGGCCTTCTCGTGGCGGTTCAGATGAAGATCGATCGTGTATTTGAGCAGGTCCGCATCCCCACTCATACGCGTGAGCTCATCGAGGAACGGCACGTATTCCTTCGGGTCCCGCTGCGAGTACGTTGCGATGAAGCGCACGAGTTCAATGTCGTACAGGCCCAGTGCTTCGTCGTAGAGCACGTCAACCTGCGTGAGCAGGATCAGGTGCTTGATCGCGCGCTTGGCAATCGTAAGTCCACCTTCACTGCTTGACTGTAGCAGCACCTGGACCTTGACTAGCGCGTCTGTATACTGCGGAGGCGACTGCTTCACGGCCGCTGTCAGGAACGGCAATAAGAGCGCGCTCCTGGTCTTCTCGCTGCACTGCTCGTCCTGCTCGAGCTCCTGGATCGCGTTCATAATGGCCTGACAGACCACATTCACCTTGTCGCTCTCACCGTCGCTGTTCTCAATTTCATGTCCCTGCTGCAGTGTGTCGATGAAAGGCGTGACCTGGGGCTGGTACTTGGTCCTCCACACGTCCACAGGGTGCAGGTTTGTGATAAATAGACACAGACGGTCGCTCGTGATCTGCTCGGGCTTGGTTGAGAGGAACGTGCGCACCAGGTACTGCGGAAAGTGGCTTAGAAACGACTGCGTATTGAAATCCACAAGCAAGTTCAGATCCAGTCGGTGCTTGCGGCACATCTCGAGCGCCGTGACGTACTGAAGCTGCTCGATCTGCTTGATCGCCAGCGCGAGCACCAACAGCCGCGGCGCCATGCACTCCAAGTTGCCCCGAGGCATCTGCACGACGACGTTCGCACGGTCGCCGACAACGGCTACAAGTTTCGCGCCACGCTCCACGGTTCGCGACTCGTACACGTCGAGTTTCTGGCGCTTGAGACCCTCGAGCGGCACCATGCGCAGCTGTGTCTGGCTGCCCAGCGTCGTGAAAAGCAGAACTGAGGCCGTAGAACAGTACGTGAACGTCGAGCATGCCGGCACGATGAGTTTGTCGTTCACGTAGAGCTTGGACGTGGTCTGCAGGCCGAACACCAGATGGTCGCTTGGGTCCGTGACATCTGGTCCAGTGGCAATCACCAGCAAGTGACCAAACGCAGGGTACCGGTCCGAGAGCTCGGTTACAACACTCTCTTCCTGCTCCGAGTCCAATGGCGACAGTGTGTACACGGTGCCGTCGTGGGTCTGGAGAGCGATACTAGAGGCTGAGCTCTCGGCGGTAAGAGACTGAATGTGTTGGCTCACGATTTCTGTAGCTCTTCGCACACCTTCGAGAGCCGGAGGGTACTCGACTGATAGCACATTGGATGGTGCTGAGCCATTGAAAGACCTGACGGAGGCCACGACCAGCGCGTCGTTCCAGTCGGACTTGCCAACAAGCGAGAGAGACTTTATGTCCCCTGTCTGGATCAAGCGCATCCACTGGAGACTTGTGATCATGGCTCGGTCTTCATCACTGTCTTCACCCTTGTGCTGCTGGTGCACAACAGTCTTCTCGGCGCTTGACAGGTACTCCTCGACCACGACAAGGTTGCCATTCGCTAGCAGCACTGTGAATACTTCACTTTGCGAGTCAAAGACCACCGAGTTGATCGCCGCAGGAAACTCCACTTGGTACAGCGCAAACGGCGGCGGAACGAGCGCCTGGTGCAGCGGCGTGAGCAGGAGCTTGCTGCCGGCGACCACGCCTGTCACGACAATCGACTTGGCTGTGTTAGTGGCCGTCGAGAGCACGTCGCGCTCCGCACGCGAGACATCCCATATAAACTCTTCTTGCAGGAGAGCTGCAGCAACAGTAGTAGAATTAGAGCTTGAAGAGGTCAGCAAGTGCAGCTGGTTCGCCTTCTCTTCGTCCCAGGCGAAGTGCACGAGGCGCTTGTCCTCAGAGTGCAGACGACGCTCCTGCTTGAGGTACCAGTGGTAGTTGTTGCGCGTCCAGAGCTGCACGATCGACTGCCGCTTTTGCTGGTCCGGTGATGTTGTGCTCTCTAACGCCACTGCCAGTATGTCCGAGTTGATGTTCCAGCTGACCTGCTGCACACGAAAACTCGAAGCGCGGTAGTCTGCAGGCAGCGTGAACTCGCCATGTCGAAGTCCATTGCGCTCGAAGAACACGATGAAGAGCTGCTCCTTGCGCGTTTCACTACTGGCGATGAGCGAGTGGTTCGGGCACCAGTCGAGCGCAGTGCCGAGTTGTGGGATCGCGCGTCCGTCTTCGAGACGCCCCAGTGCGTGGAACTCGAGCTGACCTGTGAACACCATGACCTTTTGCATCGCCTTGTCGTCTGACACATCGCCCCCGATAACAACAGGGACGTTCACGACCAGGAACTGCGCGTCTTCGCGCCAGCAAATCGCGATCTCCACTCCAGTTTGCTGGTTGCGCGTGAGATCCGAAGGCAGAAACGCGTCCAGCTGGGTCTCGTGTAGCACTTCCCACTGCGTGTTCATCACAAGCAGCGTCCCGACGCCTGTGACGACCGCGACCATCTCCTGGTTGCTGCTCCATGCGACGCCGCAGATGCCGCCATCCATGGCGCCGATCTCCTCGGCGGCGCGCGCGTTCACGTCCACGACCGCGAGCGTCCCGTTCGAGTGTGCGCACGCGAGTGCGTCCAGCTCTGCAACGTATGAAATCCACTTCCAGCCACAAGATGTTTCGACACTATTGAGCTCATCGTCGTCTTCCTGGCTCGGGATGAACTCGCGCAGGTCCACGAGCAGCTCCATTGGCTGCCGCGCGCCGTCGTCTGCGAGCGTCGCGACGTCAATTCGGCCGTCGCCGCGCAGGAAAAACGCCTGGCTCTCACCTGCATTGAGCGCAAAGCACGTGTATATCTGCTGGGCGCTGGCGTTGGCGTCACTGGCGAGCGGCCACAGCTGGCGGCGCAATGACACGAGGTTCCGCATTCTCGCTTCTGGTGATCTGCTGTTGATGAATGGCTTCCCGAGTCAAAGCCACTTCTGTCGAAATTGTATACAACTCGCGTTATTTACGTTGTTAGTCTCTGGTTTAGTGACTGCAAACGAGTAGTGACGGGCTGAAAATAGTGACAAAGCTCGGCGCCAAAAGCCAAAGATACCAAATGAAGAGCTTTGCAAGTGATTGATGCGTTCAGATGGGAAGAGCTACGTACTGCGAGCTGGCACTCGGTTAGAGCCACAAGCCGAGTGAGCAGCAGGCTAATGCTAGTTACAAATACGAGAGGGGAGCATACGATCCGCTCTGTCGCCACACAACCTTGCTTGTTGCAATCGACTCGGCGCTTTCGCAATCTCACACCATCTCTGGCTCATGCGTTCTGCTGCTCCTAGTTGGCGGTAGCGACGGCGTTCGCTTTGACGAACTCGAGCGCCTTCGTGAAGCTGTCCTTCGGCGCGACCTTAAGCGCGATCTGGCCCACCTTGCCGCCTGGCAGGACGATCACATGCGAGCGGTCTACGCGCGTGCCCTCGCTGGACGAGCTGCCAAAGTAGCCGATAAGCTCGTGCTTCGGGTCCGACAGGAAGCTGTACGCGTAGCTCTGCTTGGTCTTCCACGCGAGCAGCTCCTCGGGAGTGTCGGCGCCAAGGCCGTACACGTCAAAGCCGGCCTCGTTGATCTCCTTGATGTTGTCGTTGAACCCGCACGCCTGGATCGTGCAGCCGGGGGTGTCCGCTTTTGGGTACATGAAGAAGATCGCCCCTCGCTCCTTGAACAGGCTCTGCACCTTCACGGGCTCGGACGCGTGGTTGCGCAACTCGATGTCGAGTGACACGGCCTGACCAACCGCAAACGACTTCGTGTCCTCCACCACCGGCTCCGATGGAGTGGCATCAGCCGTCACAGTCACAGGCGCAGCATCAATTGCAGCAGCAACACCGGACTGCTTGTTCGCAGTCACAAACTCCACAGCGCGCTCCACGCTCTCACCCGGGGACACCTGTCCCTGAATGTCGCCCACGACGCCACCCTTCAGGATCACGACGTGCGAGCGCTGGATGCGCGTGCCGCCGATCGAGCTGCCAAAGTACTTGATTAGCTCGTGCTTCGGGTCGCTCAGCAGATCGTAGCTCAGGTTCTCCTTGACTTTCCAGTTCGTAAGCGACTTTGGCGAATCCGCGCTCAGGCCATAGACAGCAAAGCCTGCGTCCTTGATCTCCTGGATGTGGTCGCGGAAGCCGCACGCCTGCTTGGTGCAGCCGGGCGTGTTCGCTTTCGGATACATAAAGAACACGACGCCTTGGTCCTTGAACGTGTCCGCGAACTTGACCTCGGCACCGTCCTGGTTCACGACCGTGATATCCTTGGTGACGGGTTTGCCGACCTCGATCTCCATCTTGCTCTTGGGCGAGCTCGCCTGCTTCTTGCTCACGGGCGACTTGGCGGCGGACTCGGCTGGCGCGGGGCGCTTTGTGGCGGCGGTGGGCGAGGCCGCGGAAGTTGGCGATTGCTTGTTGGCGCTGCGCGTGGAGACCATGGTGATGATGAGTGTGGTGAAGTGGCGGGGGATGAATGGAGGGCGGAGCTTCCACGGGCTTCTTTCTTTGCTGCTGCTGCTGTTGTCCTCGGCTCTGGATTCGAGATTTTGCTTTTGAATGTCGTGCGCGATCCAATTGAGCGCCGGAGGAATCCTGTTGACGTTCAGAGGAGCTGCTGGAGGTGGCGCGAAGGTCGCACGAACGTTGCGCGAGTGGAGATCCGCACTAATTTTGCGTCCATCAGCTGGGTGTGCTGGTTGATCTTCAACGTGAGACCAGAACCCAGCAGGATCCGAGCGAGCGAGCCAGCCAACAAGCGATTCCGGCGCTGCTTCTTGCTCCTCGCGGCTCTGAGCCGAGCTCTGAAGGCAGGACTTGGAGCCATTTGATAGAGACCCTTGCCGTGGCCTTATGGTGATGTTGGTAGAGTTAACGAGCGTGCATCACTGATGTCACGCGGCGCAACCAGCGTGTCTGACGGTGGACTTTTTGGAATGTGTTGTTGTTGTTGACACTTTCCGGATGTCCTTGACACCAAACTGCCTGGACTGATTGCATTTTTCACGCTTTATTTGACTGTGCGCGCGCTCGCCGATCGAGGACGCGACCTGGCGACCGCACATGTCATCTCCAGTCACTTACTCTCTCGTTTTCGTCACACATGTAGTTCGCTCCCAGTTCTGTTTGTGTTGGGGCCTCGGGATGTAATCGTTACCGAACATCGCCACTAAAGGCACCGAACGAGGGATTGTCCACACTCATAAAAAATTGCACGTCGATGCGACGGGTGCGCGTGATTTGCCAGTTGGATCGGTCTCCACTCGGCCAATGAGACGCGCGCATATAGCCGACGCATTAAAATCACGATAGTAGATTATGAAACTTACCAGGGTAGTATAGTTTTTGTAGCTTATACGTTTTACTCACAATTTCTTGACTAGAGTATCTCTTCTTTTACACAATCTGCGACACAAAAGCGTATACCAAGTGTATTCTTCATGGCGCAGCATCTACTATCAAATCGGAAGACGTTTCTGACCAAACAATGAGACAGTCGCATTGTTGATCTACAACTTTGTCATGGAGCCACTCAAAGAGAGCTCTTGGCCAAGGGTCGCTTGCTTCTCTTCCACGCACGCGGCGACGTTTCTCTCGTCATTCGTCAAAGTGACCACCAGCCTGCCGCACCAGAACAGCCACCCACACGCCCACCACACTCATAGACAGCAAACAAGATGGCCGCCTCCATGGAATCCGCCGCACACTTTCTCGAAGAGGTCAAGGACGCGCTCGTCAAAGCATTCATGAGCGCGCCGCAGATGGACGCGCACCACGGCGCGCGCGTGCCCGTGGACTTTGGCGTCTCGTCCAAGACCGCACAGCGCCGCGTGGCCATGCAGAGCAACGACAGCGCCACCTGGGCGCTCTCTCCACAGCTGCCCGTGTCCACGTCATGCTAACAAGAACCCACGCAGGCGCGACAAGCGTTCCTCTGGCACCAACGAAAACTTCGATGACGCCACGTAACCTATACTTGTACAAAAAGAAGACGACCAGAGTCAAGCGACCAAGTCAGCGGTACAGAGCTCCAGCTGCGATCAAGCGCGTGTATGCGGCGTCTACCGAGCGTCAAACACGGTAGCTGCACGCAAGTGTCGTGTCTTTCAGCAACCAGTGTACCCAAGAACAACCTAATTTACTAATTCACGAAAAGCTATGGATCAAACGAGTGAAGGCGCAATGCGCATTCACTCCATGCTGTTGTTGTTGCGCTGTTGATATTGTCATACTGTCTTAGAGCCCATTGAAGGCATGTCTGTCACGAATACGATCAAATGCAAGACATGGTGAACTCTCCTGTCACATGTGTCTTCTCCTTTCTTTTCTTCCTCTCGCAAGGTTCACTTTACGCCAGCAATGGGTACACCGCGGCGGTCGCGACGCCGCACAAGTTGTTCTTCTGTGAAATCTTGATGTAGCCGTCCTCGCCCCAGTGTGTGCTCCACGAGTTCTTCACCTGCTCAGCCACACGATCGATTTCAAGAACGTCAATCCAAAAAAATCACAACCAGTAAGGGAGAAAGAAGCCTTCATGCAACGTACCAGCGTGTACTTCTGACCCTCGTGCGTCGTGATGCCCACAGCGACAACCGAGTGGTCGAGGCTGTCGAGGTCGCTCTTGCAGTCGGCTTCGTCGTAGAACCCGCCGCCGTAAAAGTAGAACGACGGCAACGACGCGTCGATGGACACGGAGAGCGGCCCGACGTTCGCGAGCGCGTCGTTGAGCGCGTCGACGCTCGTGACGTTCGCAAAGCCCGTCATCTTGCCCACGGCGTTCGACGCGTTGAAGTGGCAGTAGTCGGGCATGTTGCGGTACGAGCCGTACGTCGACGTCTTCTCAATGCCACCGTTTTGAATGATCCATTCGTACGCCTGGTAGTCCATCCCGCCGTCGCACGCATTGTTGCCAAAGTCCCAGCTGTGATGGTGAGAGAAACACACAGAGGGGGTTAGCTAGCTGCCTACTGATGATGCAAGGCTCATGCATGATACATGAAAGTGACTTGCTAACGTACGAGCAGTCGAGCAGGTTCTGCTGCGAGAGGTTGAAAAGCTGCTTCTCCTTCACGAAGATTTGGCCTTCGAGCGCGCCAGTGGTGCTGTATAGCCATTTCAACAACAAAAAAGAGTCAACGACCACGAAGAGCTACACTAAAGCAAACCACTGTATAATACACAAACGCACCCGAATGTCCAGCAGGAGCCGCACGAGCCCTGGTCCTTCACGGGCGTTACGGCACCCTTCTCGCGCCAGTCAATCTCGTCGGGTACACGAATCGCAGACGACACCGCGTGAGTGAACAGAGCGCCATTGTCCGCCTTGCGCTTCACGGTGCGCGAGTGGTGCATCTGCAGGCGCTCCTCGTGCGTGAGGTCCGCAAATTGATTCAGGCGCAAGTGGTACGACAGCCCCTACGTAGTGGCATTCACACAAGCGACAATGTTAGTCGCAATGGCCAGTTGAATCAGTCATACTCATTGACAGTACCTGACGGTTCTTGGCGTTGATGAAGCGCAGGTTATGGTGGAAATTCACCAGGCGCTGCGCCGCTTCGTCCTCGCTTGCGTAGTGCTTCCCATGCGCGGCTTTGAAGTTGTCAAAGAGACTTTTCTTCGCAGAGACGCCCTCCGGCATCATCATGTGAATCTATAGGCCACATCACAACCCAATTGAATCAGTCAGCCAATCCATCATACCACCACCGCTCTAAACAATATACTCACGTCGAGCTTGGGCATGTGGCTCGGTCCGCCGCTGTCGTTGCCCATTCTAGTGCAGTTCATGCGCGCCGGTAGCGATGTGAACACGTGTGCGTCGATGGGGCCCTCGCGGACGTAGTTGTAGTCGATGAAGTACTCGTCGATGTGGCTGCCGCCGAGCATCGCGTTGCGGCCGACGTAGTGGAAGCGCACGGGCTTCTCGTGCTCCTGGTCCACGAAGAGCGTGTACTCGCCCAGCAATCCGTCTTCCGTGGGGGTGTCGCGCTTCGTGATGAACCGCCAACTGAAGCAAGGTCGTCCGTCGATGGACACGAGCCCGTGCTGCGGCTCAAAGAGCGTCATGTTTGGGAACACGTGCTGGATCTCCGACGCGTCTTCCTTGAAGCACTTTTGCTCGCGGATCACGGGGATGATCTTGTACGACGGGCCATTCGCGTTCAAGATGAACACGTCCGTGTCGCCATAGTAGCTCAGCTTCTGGAGCCCCTTGGCCTCGTCCATGTGCACGTAGATGGGCTCCACCAGGTTGATGTAGGGCATGTTGACCGTGAGACTCGCCTCGTACTGCGTCGGGAATACGGGGCGCTTCGTGGGCACGAGGTTGTTCGCCTCCTGCACAGCGCGCAAGATCGCGAGCACGCCGATGAACACGAGGATGCCGGCGCTCAGCGCGATGATCGCGCACCAGATCTTGCGCGCCTTGCGCTGCTGGCGCACGAGCACAGGGCTCTGCTGGTTCGAAAGCTGCTCGTTGAGTTCATCGTAGTCTACAAAGGGGGGGGGGGAGGGTACACCA
>JAADWP010000791.1:0-15123 GCA_023336215.1 Globisporangium iwayamae | reverse complement strand
TCGCTCGCAACAGGCGTGTTGGTCGTGAGCTCAAAGGCTGGGCCGCACTCGGCATCCTGCTTGGTCTGACAGACTGTGAACGCAGAGTTGATGTCGTTGAGAAGTCCGATGCGTTCACAGACAGCGTCGGTCTCGCGGTATAGGCTCTCGAGCTTTCCGTACAAATGGGCGAGCAGTTGGTCACGGGGACCCGAGTGCGGTGGGGTTCGCAGATTCGCCGCTGCTGGCATTCCTTGCAAGAAATCTAGATCCTGAAGCACACGACACGCACCACACGTGTTTGAGATTTTCATCGTCTGAGCAGTAAGCTGGATGTCAGAGGCCAGTGAAGTGCATACCTGAGGCGAGACCACCTGCTGGAAGAGCGCCTGTAGTGAGCTCGTCACACTCTGCTGCTGTGCTACAGCACTTCGCAGCCTGCGGTTCAGCATCTGAGACTGCTGGAGTGCCTTGGACTGCTCCTCGGCGTACTTGGACCATAGTGAGTGTGGGGTCAGCAGTTGAGCAAAGTGGCTAACGGTGGTAGTCGCAGTGGTCTCGAGCTTCGCAATCCCATTCACGAAGCCAGCAGCAGCGACGATCGCACTATGCCTCGGTCGCTTCTGGTTCAGTTGCAGACTGGCGAGCTGCGCTTGGAGCTCTTCCATTTCTTGCTTCAGCTTGAGGATCTCGATTCGGTTGTGCTTGCGTGGCCGCTTCGTAATCGCTACTGGGGCAACAAGCTCAGTGGACGCCGTGGCTGTCGTTGTGGCTTTGCCATTCGCCTTCTTGCTTTTCGTTTTCTTTGACTGCGGCTTGTTGACTCGAGCTACTGTTGGCGACGGAGTCGCAAGCTCAGCCTGCTGATTATCGTGTGATAAGAAGAGGGGACTGGCATCCCAGTCCATGACAAACTCACCAAGCTCCGAGTCCGCCAAGAGCGCCAAGAGCGCATCATCCGCCGTGTTGTCATAACCGGAGATTGACGCACTGCTGGTGCTGACTGCAGTGTTGCTGCCAGTAGCGGTGCTGTTGTTGCTGCTGCTATAAGTGAAGCTGCTGAAAGTGGCGGCGCAGGTGGTGTCGTAGGCCGAGGTGACGAGGTCGTAGCCGTCCCCCAGAAGCGTGAACACCTCGTCGTCTAATGTGAGCTCGGGCTGCTGGAACGAGCTCATTTTCGCAACTGAATGACTGTGAGGCCGGCTCGTCAAGAGTCGTCTCAACGGTGGGCGCAGTAAGAAATGATGATTCAAGAAAGTGCACACGCGCGACCATCACTCTTGGCTTCGCAATCCACCGCATTGCATTCGGTGGACCATGATTTGAAATCAAAGACTCGCCTCTAGTCAACTAACCCACACGCAAGAGCTCATATCTGGGAGAGCTATGCGGCTCTCCCAGAAGTCACCCTAACATCTTTACCCACCTCGGGGCGGTCATGGTTGGTTCTTCTCGATGCTGGCGTTTGATATCATGCAGTCTTTATGGTGTCAGTGCATCAATTCTCTTTGCCCATTTCAGCAAGTACACTCGGCCACTGGACACTTAAACTCCATGAGGTTCAGCACCATGCTCTCCGAGGCCGAAAGTAGCGACCGCTGGAGCTCCACCATGTGCACGCGCTGGTGGTTGTCAAGAGCCTTCAGCACGAGCTCCTGCACGTGCTGTGTTTGCTCAATGGTACTAAGCGACAAACTATTAGACTCTTGCTCGCTCTCACTGTGGATCCGGTGGTGGGTCTGGAAGAGCGTTCTTGCTGCTGAGTCAGCTCTCCTCTCAATATGAGTGTTGTCAGCCTTGGACACGACGATCCATCGCGCCTCGTGGATCGTGATGCCCGTGCCGCTCACAGTATACGACACAGCGACAGTGAGCACGATGTGCCGCTCCTCTTCAAATTTGCAGACAACTGCCACACCGTCAACACGGAACATTTCGTATACATTACTGGGCACCGTCATCTCCATGCGCTTCTCGTGTACTATGTGTGCGAATTGGTTCGTCGCTGTCGACGAGCGCATGGCCAACAGGTCTCTGTTCTCCATGCCGCGACTCCACATAAGCCGCCCGACGACTCGAAAATCGTTTGTGACGGGCACGTTCGCTGTTATCTCGTAGGTACGGCCGTGCTTGGCGTCCACCCTGGTACCGCAGATCGTGAACGCCATCCGTGTGTCGCTGAGACGGCTGATGCGATGGTACACGAGGTCCGCCTCATGCTATTGGCTCTCGGTGCAAGTGAGCGAGCAGCAGTTCGTAAGAGCTTGAGATGCGGAGGTGGGCACTTGTAGCTGCTGGCGCTTGTAGTAGGAGGTCCAGCTCCTAATCGCATGGATACATCAGGAAAATATAGTGTAAGCTCTCGAATACAAGTCAGGTGTACCTCATAGAAGCCCATAAGCGTACCTCGTGAGGCACTGTCTTCTGAAAGAGCGCCTGCATCGACGCTATTACTTTGCGCTGCTGCGCCACTGCACTCCGCAGCCTGCAATTCAAAGACTCAGACTCTTTCAGCGCATTGCGCTGCGCCACGGCGATCTCGAGCCACATGAATTGTGGGGACCCAGCACTGCTGGCCACTAGAGCTGTAGACGAGCGGTGTGCGGAGGTGCTGGTTGATCTCTGTCGCTTCTTGTCGTGCACCATGAGCAGTGTAGAATGCTGAATATTGAGCTCTTCGAGCTCTTGACGCAACTGAAAGATCTCGGACTTGTTCTTCTTGCGCGGCCTTTTTGCAAGCTCTGCCGCAGCGGAGGCTCTACCCAAAGGCTTCTTGTTCAACTGCGACCTCTCAAGCTGATTTGCTACTGCAGGCGGAGATAGAGCCCGTAAAAGATCGTCCCGGTGCGTGGGCTGTGAAGAAGCCGTTGGGCTGGCGGCGTCCCATGGGAACGCAAGCCCTGCTGGTGCCAAGTCGCTCAATAGCGCCAAGAGCGTGGCGTCCGAGTCCGTCGACGTGTCGCTCGAAGTGCTCAAAGGGCTATTATCGCTGCTGCTGGTAGTGCTCTCGTACGTACAGTTGTCTATATCGAAGTCGTCAAGGAGCGCGAAGGCCTCGTCGAACTGCAGCTCGTCATCCTCTATGGTGTCTGTCGCCTTCTTTTGCCGACATAGATACTAATTGTTGTGAATGAGTATGACTATTTCGTACTGTTTTGGCTACGAACGTTGTTTCTCCGCTCCGCTCCTTTAGGGAAAACCCGATTGGCCATACATTGCCCATCATGCAGATCACAACCAGGAATGAGCCAACGACAGCTCGTTCAAGCTGTTGTCACTTTTAACGAAGTTGAAAACCTGTGGCTGCTGAGTGTCTGAGTGTCGTGTACTGCCGATTACGGATTCAAGAGGACCAGTATTGCGCGACGCTCGTGAGCTGCACATTTCGGATCATCTTATTGGCGAGCTCAAGCTGAGGGCAAGATCAGATAGAAGCCACAACCGAGCACCACCTTGGACGAGCGACGCTACATTATACGTGCGACGCCTGGATCTGAGTGAGCCAGGTCTGTCTAGCGCCTATGAAAGGCCTCCTCCATATGAAAGGGCTGAACTCAATGCTCGTGGTTAGAAACACTGACAACGGACGAGCCTCCATCGATACGCATTCCGTCTTCATTTAGAATACAATAAAAATGCGCCAAATTCACTCAGCATGGACACCCCGGCACCGGGCACTTGAATTTCAACAGATTCGTCGCAAGGCTCCCGACTTCCGAGAGCAGCGAGCTCTGGAGCTCAGCCATGTGCACGCGCATGTGGTCGCCGAGCACCTCGACTGCAATGCACTGGACAAGTCTGGTCTTCTCGTCGAAGTGTGCTGCGTCGTCAAGTGAGGAGTTATTCCCCTCTGTCTTCTCGCTCGAGATGTTGAAGAGTGCCTGGAACACTGCTGCATCTGGTACAGGCTGTGCCTCAATCTCGACTTGCTCTGGGTTCTTCGTGACCTTTGACACCGCCATCCACGCGTGCTGATGGACAACGATGTCGGTGTCGCACACAGTGAACGCAGCAGCCATCAGCATCACGACCCGACGATCTTCTTCGGATTTGCACAACGCCAACACGCCATCAATACGGAGCTCGCCGAATTTGCTGGGCACCATCATCTCCACTTTCTTTTCGTACACATGGCGCAAGAAGTGGTTCTACAGTAGGTTGCCATACAAATAGAGGTTGAGAGATGTTGGCCAACAGTATCGTCACACTGGCTAAGGCTCAACTATGGCGGCGTACCTGGGAATGCTCGAGTTCGCTCAGAGAATGCACGATCGCCGGATTCCTGCTGTTCACTGTGCGGTTCCACATCGCCTGCCCGACCACTTGAAAATCGTTCGCAATGGGGACACTGTTCGTGATCTCAAACATGGGGCCGCGCACGGCGTCCTGCTTCGTCTGGCAGGTTCTGAACGGAGACGTCGCGTCGCCCTGCAGGTTGATCTTGTAAAGCACGGAATCGATCTCCTGGTATTGGTTCTCAATGCTGGCGTGTAAAGCTCTGAGCAGCTGTCCGCATGTGCCGTCATCGTTCGAAGTTGGTTTCTGCAGTAAGAAGTTCAACTCCTAGAACGAAGAATTAGCACAACTGTAAGAGGCTTGGTCTAATAGAAACAGCGTTCACACATGAGTCAATATTGCGCGTACCTGAGCAGGGACCCTCTTGTGGAGCGTGGCCTGCATTAAGTTCGTGACCTTGAGCTGCTGGGCTACTGCAGCTCGCAACCTGCGGTTCAGAGACTCGGATTGCTGCCGCTTCTTGTACTGATCCGCAGCATGCTCGAACCATAGAGAGCGGGATGCGCCGCGTTCTACGGCCACCGAGCCAGAGCTGTGCAGGGCCCCAGCGGTAATGAGCTCGTCGCTGAAGCCAGCAGAAGCGAGAGCGCTCGATCGCTGTCGCTTCTGGGTCAACTGCAGACTGGAGTGCTGCACTTGGAGCTCTTCCAGTTGCTCGCGCAGCTTGAGGATCTCGACTCGGTTGTGCTTGCGAGGGCGCTTCACAACGACAGTAGACGCTGCTGCCGCGGCTGTGGTCTTCATGAACGGTGATGCTGTCGCCACCTTCGTCTTCTTCTTCCTCGTGCTCGATTGGGGTTTCTGCTGGTGGATTGGCATTGACGGAGACGGCAGCTCGTCCTGGTACGCATTCTGTAAAGAATGGCGGCCGGCATCCCACGCAACTCCAGGCTCAAAACTGAATGGTCCCGACGTATCCTCACTCAGCAGCGACAGGAGCGCGTCGTCCGAGTCGGTGAAGCTCTCGTGGCCGGAACTCACCGAGGGGCTGCTGCTGTTGCTACTGGGATTAGTCGCGGTGGTGGTAGTGCTGCATGTGCTTCTGCTCTCGTAGCACGCGGGGGTGACCAGGTCGAAGTCGTCGAGCAACGCGAACGCCTCGTTCAGATCGAGTGCTTGTTGGGAGAAACTCATGCCTTCTTCTCACTGCGCTCCAAAAGCGAATGGCCCGAGCCAGCGGGCGCGACGCGACCGAGATAAGATGATGATGATGCTAACATGATTACGTTGCACAGAATTGTTGCTTCTGCCTACCATCACTCTTGGGAGGCTCAGCCTGGATCATCAAGAGATGGAGTGCTACACTTGGAGCTCTTCCAGTTCTTCGCGCAGCTTTAGGATCTCGATTCGGTTGTGCTTGCGCGAACGCTTTGCACTAACAGCGGGTATCACTACCGTGGTCGTGGCTTTGACACTCGGTATCGTAGGCTTCTGCTACTTGCTCAATTGCGGCTTCTTATGCTGAGCTGGTGTTGGCGGAGACGGAAGCTCTTCCTGGTGCACCTGCTGAGAAGCCGGGGGAACAGAATCCCAGGGCGCTTCAAGTCCCGAGTTGGTCACCATCGACAAGAGCGCGTCATCTGAGACGACAAAATTCTCACGCTCGGAGGTTGAAGCATCGGCCATGAGATCAAAGTCGTTGAGAAGCGCGAATGCTTCGTCCAATTCAAGCGCTTGCGGGAAACTCATGTCGTGCGGCTGCTTTCGTGTTATCCGGAGAATTGAATGGCCCGAAGAACGGAGGAGAGACGTTCACCTGACAGTGGGGAACGCAAGTTGGCAAGCAAATGTTACCGTACCACCACTCTCACTTTGTAGGGTTTGGTTGCATGAGAATGGGCTTTGGCAACTGGATTGGGCAATGTGTAGAGCTGTTCATCAAAATGCAAATAGTTTGATCAATTGGGAAGGTACCAGCTTCTGCCGGCTTCACGGCATGAAAGTCGATGAGCCTTGTTTGCAATCTCAATGCCCTTGAACTGTCCGCCCCACGCCCAAGTTGTATATTCGTTTCTTGGGTCTGCTATAAAATGAAGTCGGAGCTTACAGAGTTCACCTGCTCTAGTGAGTGGAAAAGACGACACGTCAACTTGCTCGATAAGACGCACAAACTGGATATTACTCGAGCAAAGCAATAGAAAATAAACATTGGCATGGACCAAACCAGATACGATACCTCAGCGATGCAGCTACACTGCATTCGATCGTGATCTCCTGATCCACTATTTGATCTCGAGACCTTTGAGCTTTAGTCGTTGCATCGGACACATTCCTACAAACTTCACGTTGGAGATGTTAGTCGTCTCCACCAGCAGCGAGTCTTGCACTTCGTTCTGAAACAACCGCATGTTGTCGCCCAGCGCCTTCATCACTGCGTCTCGAGTCGATACGTCACTGGCTGCGGAAGCCTCCGACGTAGCAGCGTTGTCTTTCTGTGGACGCTTCTCGGTGTGAAGGCGGTAGAAGGTCTGGAACACCGAGTTCGAGCTGTCGGTCTCGTACGGCGAGACGATCATCCAGCCATACTCGCGGAAAATCAGCGACGTATTGCCCGGGATAGCAAGCGTCGCAGCAAAGGTGAACACGCTACGATGGGCTTCTTCCACTTTGCACATCACGGCCAGGCCGCTGAGGGAGATGTCACCCTGTCGGCTATGCAGCTTCATGGCAATGGGTCTCTCGTGGATGTCTTTCGATATGTACCCCTGTAGATATCGACAATGAAAGCAAGACGATATATCATTTAGCTACATAGCCAAGTGCAATTGAGGTTGCCAAATCTCATAACGCACCGGTACACTGTCTTTCACCGACGGAAGTCCGTTTTCAGGATGAGCGAGCAGTATATCGCTGGCATTCAGCGCGCGCTTCCAGAAGAACTGGGCAACCTGTCGGAAGTCCTTGAAGTTCACCGGCGTGTTGGTCTTGAGCTCGAACACCGGACCAAACACCTTGTCCTGCTTCATCTTGCTACTGCTGAACACCGAGCCCGAGTCGCTGTCCCCGGTGATGTCTCGCTGGACAAAGTCGGTCTCAATGTGCATGTCCTCGACACTCTTGTACAAGTCGCTCTCTGGTCCAGCATCGTAGCTCCTCGCCTTCGGCAAAATGTCACGACTATCAAGTCCAAGACCGCTGGTTTCCAGACTCTGTAGACATGGGTTATGAGTACAACATCGCATACATCAATTTGCTAGTCTCTGTGTGAAGAGGGTGTTAGCCCCGATCTACCACATACCTGCTGCGCAGTCTTCTTCTTGAAGAGCGTCTTCAGCATCTTCCCCAGACTCGACTGGCGCTTGACCTCCGCCTTCAGTTTCTCGTTTAGCGCTTCAGACTTTTGGAGCGCTTTGTACTGATCGACAGCGTGGTCGAGCCACATGGACACATTCTGCGAGTTTGGCGCCCGAACGGCGAGCGTGCTGGACTTGTCCGCCTGTGCCCCAGTAGCATTTGCGTTGTTGCTACGAGCCAACAAAAACTGGTTGTTCGGACCGCCGCCCGCTTTCTGGAGTTGCATAAGGCGCGCCTGGAGCTCCTCGACCTGGTCACGAAGTCGCAGGATCTCGGTCTTTGGCTGTTTGCGCGTGCGTCTCTTCCCTGGCGTAGCTGTCGTCGAGCCCGCATCATCAAACGTACCGGCATCATCGGGCGCCAATCCGCCACGTGGAGATGCGTGAGCCGAAGCTGAAGCTGCGGCCTTGCGCTTCTGGCGCGACTTTGACTGGGACGGTGCAACAATTCGAGATGGTGCGACAGGTGGCGCCATCGTCGTCTTCGTCGCTTGCGTGACGCCAGTAATACCAGCCTTCGCTGCCGACATCACGTAACCGAGCCCGTCGTCCGAGTCGGACCACGGACACTCGCTACCGCTGCTGCCACCCACCGCCGTCGTCGTGCTCGAGTCCGCACCACCGCCGTCATTCAGCACACCGTCCATGTCGTCGTCGACGTCACCATCGTACGGCGGACTGCTCGCGGTGCTGCAGCCGCTCGGGCAGGAGCTCGAGAAGTCCGAGTCGTCGAACGAGTCGAGGAACGCGAGCGTCTCCTCCAGCGTCAGCACTGGCGTCTCGCCCTCGCCCAACTGCTGCAGGAAGCTCATGCTGTACGGCCTTCCTTCTTCTTTCCTTCGTCTGCTGTGGTGGCTCAGCTGTGTTGCGAATGGACAAATGCGGGGAAGAGCAAGAGCAAGAGTAAGCAATTTGATTGCCTTTTTGTAGCCTCTCATGAATTGCATGTTGGCTTTCAACTGCGTAGTAAGAGTGGTGGTCATCCATACATAGTGCACACATGTAACTCATATAATGCATAATACTGACTAGATGCATGATTTCAGTTTTACATAAAAGTCGATTGACTCGGTTAGATGAATCTCTTTGATGTTGAAAACCCCGTGCTGTCACGCTTGTCGCATAAGGGCCAGCTCCTCGATGACGTCTTCCTCAACCTGCACTTCACACTTCGGTTCTAATCTTCAGAGTAGGTTGTGTTTTTGTTGGTTGGCTACTCTAAGTATGTCGCCCACACTACAGCTCGCTCCCATTAGCCAAACCTCAGTCCTCTCCAACTTCATACTTCTTTCAAGATGCATTTTATGCTTTAGAGCTTTTCGTAAACGATACCATACCTCTCATCTGGACTGCCCCACATTTTTTTATTGCCCATCTGGAGCGCTCCACAATTTATTTGTTCTGAGCCCACATAATCAGGAAGCTCCGACATTCGCGCAACATTCGATTTGCTTGCAGCCAAACCATGCACATTCACGCGACACTTGTGACCAGAGAAGAACAGATGATGAAGCACAAGCTTACGAAAACAGAAAAACACCACCATGAGCTTCCTGCTACCGGACGACGACCAGCAGGCAACGCTCCACGACGCGCTCGCACTCATTGACGCCTGCGAGCGCCGCAAGAAATCCAGAAGTAGCATCAGTTCTCCCTCTACCGTAAAACACAGCACCAGCAGCGCGTCCGAAACGAGCGAAATGCGAACTACCGATGACGACGACGACGACGACGAGGTCGAGAGCAAGCGCGCTGACGAGGGCAGAGGCGCGAGTCTGCGCGTGGTGATCCGCACGACCGCCAACAAGAAGCTCACGGCCGCGTCTATGGTAACCAAGGCGGATACCTTTACAGCGGCGAAGCCTCAGCAGTTCACAGCATGGCCATCGCCTCCGCCGTTGTCGAAGCCGATGGTACAGAAAGCCATTGTTGCTCGTGAGCAGGAGCGCCCTACGCCTCGCAACGGTAACGCGGTGACGCGCCACCGCGCGCGCAAGCGAGCCGAGTTTGCGTCGCTGAAGGTGGAGCTCGCGGCTCTCGAGGCCACACTCGCTCGCCTACAGCTTGCGCAGCCGACGAGAGGGACTTGTCAGCCGCCACAGCCTGGGTCGTCGAGCCGAGCGGGGGCACTAACATCACCTAATGGGTCGCGCTGGATGGATATTGCGGCGGAACAAGCTCGTGAACGACACGAATCGGAAGCGCTGAATCAGAAGCTCAAGGACGCGGTCGAGAAGCAGATGAAGGTCACCAAGGCGCTCGAGGCCATCTTGAGCAACAACGCGAAGCGGGCCAAGAACACGCCACCGATCTTCTTTGTGAGTCTTTTTTTCTCTCTCTCTGTGCAGAGATGTGTAAGGTTGAAATGACTGATGCTCACGGTACGGGGTTTATTTTGCTGCTCATGATAGGGATTCGACTTGCTGTCCGACCACCAGAAGCAGGGGATCTACAATGACTCACTGTTGACGCCACCAAACATGGTGCTCGCGGGTCTGCGCGCGTGCGTGGAGCAAATGTACCAGTGCATTAATACAGTGTTTAATCCAGTGGCATCTGCGAGGAGCATGGACCTGGCGTCGCAGGCAAAGCAGATGAAGACGGATCCAGTGACGGGGGATCCGTTTGTCGAGCTCCAATCCAACACGATGCTGCCATGCGGCTTCTTCGAGGGCGGACTCTTATTGTGGCGTGTCTTTGCGTCCAAAAGCGAGCAGAACATCCCTGGATATGTCATGAAGGTAAGCTTCGGCACGCATCCTCTGTGCGTTCTCCAGACTCTCGTGGCACTAACTCTTTTTAAAAACTGTCTGCCTGTCTCACAATGTGTCTGACTGGCTATTTAGAAACGAGAGGTCACAGACTCCAGCTTCCAGAAAGACTACTCGCTCATGATCGACATCCCTGGCGGTGGTGCGGTAGAGCTGCGCGGCGTCTCGTTCGTGCAGAAATGCGTCGACGAGGACCGCGTTTCGTTCATGTTCGCGTCGTCAATTGCGACAATGCCGGCAGGGAACGGACCGACGTTCCGTGAGAAAGGGTGGATTGCGTTCTCGCGATCTGGCGGCGACTTCCAGAGCTCGCTGTTCCCCTCGGTGGCGCAAACCTGTCAGCACATTTTCAGTGAGCAGAGTTACGTACAAACATCAACGACGTCGAGCTCCAAGACCTCTGTTCGTGATTCTGAGTGGACAAAGAAAGTGAGCCAACAGGACCTGGAGAAGGATAGGCTTCGTGATGTCATCCTGTCAGCATTGGTCAGAAGGACGCAGCTCCAGTACCAGTCAGTCATGAACGTCCTGCTCCGGCTTGTCGAAAACGTCCAGGTCTTCCAGACTGACGCTCCAGAGTTTATTCGGACACTCACTCCCTGCTAAGGCGATTCTATCCATGTCCATCCAAGTGCTTCCGTGTCCATGACTGTCGCTGAGTGAACGTGAAATGCTGTATGACTCTCCTGTATACCGTATACTTCGCTGGGCTGCGCTATCGTGTCCTGTGACCCACGTGTTGGCGCAGAGAACTCCGGCCAACGCGCGCACAGCTTCCCTGTCTCATCAACCACAACATGTAGTACTTCAAGTTATTGTCCGAGTACATCACAGAGAACTCGTCACTCCTAGAAGCTGACATTCTTCCAAGCGCCTCGAGATCGAAGACGCCCATCCAAACTCTGAACTCCAAAATACTGCAAGATGCTTCCGCGCGTGTAAGTCCCAACCCATTTGTATGTATTTTCACAGCAAGATGCACAACGAGCCAGAATGATCAACAGAACTCTTCTCATAGGTGCTGCGGCTCAGTCAAGTCTTGTCTGAAGATGTTCGTCTCTAAAAATCGATATCATTTCGAGCTCCATGGTGAACACCATGGTGATGGATGGCCACGTAGTCCCAAATCTGATGAACAGCAGCCGCAGAAGCCAGAGAGACAAGGTAATCACTTTTTTCGACTGATATTTGTACTGCTTGCGCGCAACACCAGCCGAGTTGGTTCCGGAAGCCAACATTGTGGTAGCTTGGACCAGGCGACAGGTATCCCTTTTGTCCGCCGACAACATCCTGGAGCCGGAAGTCACGAGAGAATGCCCACATTGATGTGTAATAGATCGTACCACGTCAGCGTGCCTGGATACACGAGCTGCGCGGTCTGCTTGAGCTTGCTACCGTCCACTTCGTACGTGTACACGTTCCTCAAGCGCGAGCGCAGCACTTTCATGAGGATGATCGTGAAGATGTCCTCGGTCGCGATCAAAAACTTGCCGTTCGCGATCACGAAGCCATTGCAGTAGATGCCATCAGCCGAGGCGAACTTGAGCCCTTTGAAGTACACAAAGTTGTCGTAGTCGCTCAGCAAGCCGAAGCGATTCTGCAGCTCAGCGCCCGTCGCAATCTCGAAGAGCGTGAGTGAGCGTTTGTACGTCAAGTCATCTTCGCTCGCTGTCGCTGACGTCGATTGTGCCGTCACCTTTGTCTCTGCGCTGCTTCTTGCGTGGCGACGCGTTTTGTAGCGGTCTGGGTGGCGTCGCTGGTCCACTTTCCGGATCACAACATAGCAAACAGCAGCACCGTACGTGAGGAAGAAGATCGCAAAACCGGACGCGACAATGAACAATAAATTCGACTTTGGCACGCGCGCTGACGTCCAGAGGCGCATTGGCGAGAGGCTCGCGAGGATGTCACCGACGGGCGTGATGCCGTTCTCGTGCAAGTTCACACTGTAGTTCTTGAACCAGTCCTGGATCGCCGAGGGGAACAAGTGACTGATCTGAATGCGCGCGTAGAAGCCGATCATGAACGCGAGGATCGTGAACGCCGGGTCGATTCGAGTCTTGGTCATAAATCCAAGAAAATCGACTGAGCATAGATACAGCGTGAGCAAGTCGGCCTGGGCGATATCTGAGTAGATGAAGAATTTCGGCAGCTTAGCTATGTCGTAGCCGCCGGCAAAGCAGATCTCCGCGAGTGTCCAGTACTCGTTAAAGTGCCACGAGATGAGCACGATCGTGCCACGCAGCACGAGCGATTTGGAGACCGAAGCGAAGGCGTCTCCGATCCAGATCTTGCCCAGCTGGAAGTTGCGGTACATGACGAGGAAGAGCACGAGCTGGTTGAAGAGCGTGCTGAAAGCGAAGACGATGTGGACGTAGTGCACCCAGGCCCACGAATCGCGCAGGATCGTCTTCCCACGCCAGGTCCACACACTGAGCACTGAGGCTGGGTCGTTTGAGAGCGTGGGCAGCAGGTACTTGATGTTGGACTGGATCGCCGCAGCGCGCAGGAAGAGCCCTCGTCGCATAGCTGTATACATAACCTTGGTCTGCTCCGTGTACGGGTCGCGTGGGATGCTCTCGAGGATCCATTCGCTCAAGTTCGACTCTCCCAGGTACGTGTAGATCTCAAAGGTTGGCATGGGGTCGAATGGGTACCCGAGGCTCACAGCGAAGTGGTGCGTCACAGGCGCCACACGCATGTCGTCGATAAGCGTGAATGTCGCGACGAGCCCCGAGCCTTCTTCGTGCTGCACCGGCGTCTCGTAGTTCTGCACTGCCATCGACACTGTCAGGATCGCCACGTCAGTGTCTTGCGCATTGCGCCGTAGCAGGTAAAAAAAGCGTGCGTGGCTCTTGTCGCCCTCGACGAGGGGGTCGAACGTGCAGTCGACGAACGGCACGATCAAGTTGTAGTCGGCAAGGTACGTGATGTTGTACGCGCCCGTTACTGTCAGCGCGTTGAAGCCGTACCGCAGGAACGCGTTGTTGTACACATACGGGTCAAACTTTGGCGCCACTGACGACGAACAGCCTAGGAACGAAGTCTCGGTGGGTGAGTTCAGGTACAGCATGTCATTGCGCGGCGTCGTGTCACCTTGCAGCACCTGCTTGATGAGTTTGCTGTCGCGTATCCTCTCACTACCGACATAGTCGAGGATGAGCGTGGCTTTTGCGCTCGAGTAGGTCGTGATAGGGCTCTGTGCGCCTCTGAGCACGGCAAGGGAGCGGATCGAGGCCCTGAGCGAGATTGCAATGTACAAGAAGATCCCGACGAGCACGAGCAGCCTTCTAATGATGTGGATGAGCTGTCTGCGTGTGATCCGCTTGGTCGTGATGCTCGATGGCATTCTGCGGCGGTAAACGAAGGAATCGAGAGAATACCAAGGCACTATATCAGCAGGCGCCGAACAGGCAGTAGTTTTACGCTGGCAAGCGATACCGGGAGCAATAACCAATTGAGACAAGCAGCTTGCTCGGTAGTGCTTCACAAGCACAGACGTCGGAGACTTTAGTACGCAGCAAATGAGTGATCGTAGGCGAGCTATTGCCTGGAATTGTGAGGGCTCACAGCTTCGAAACGAACGGGTTTCGAGTTAAAGTTTACTATTCATAGCGAACCAAATCTTCCTTTGGTGATGTTCTAATTCGGAAGCCTCACCAAACACCAATACCCCCGAAGCTTCACTGAACAACATGTGAGTGGTAGATCTGCGATTCGTTTCGGTTCTTCTGCGACAGTGATGCCAGACTTCCGAACTTCTTCAAGGTTTCAACTCCTCACAACCTCAGCAGAGCTCAAATGACACTCACAGCTGTAGCTTCTGGGGCTGGCGGCGGTTAACGAGTCGAGCCGCAGAATTCGTCCAGGAGCATACTCTGCATCAACTGCTGGTACTCACGCGTGCGTCGACTGAGCGTTCGGAGCACGAGCACCATTCGTTCTTGAGTCTGTGGCAAGACTCCTAGGCTCTGAGGCACACAGGAAACCTGGTAGCACGTCTTGACAACTGCCGATGGAGACGACTCAGCGACATTGACTTGTGATGATGACGACAGCCTCACACTCGGTCACGCCACGATCCAGCCCCACTCCGTCAACTGCGGCCCATCGTTCGACAGTGCAACAGCAGACGTCCACATGATCAAATATCGGTCAACTTCGTCGAACTTGTGCATGTACGACATGCCGTGGAGCTCGACAGCCTGTTGCTGGTGTCCGGGCAGGTCGAGTACGAGGTCATAGCACTTCTCGAAACCCTCGTTCGTGCGTTCGTGTTTCTGGACAACAAACTGGGTTTGAGCACCGCAAACAGATTTAGTTACACATAGTCTAGCGACTCAACCTCAAGACGGACATCACGAGATGATGACTAACCTCCATTGCAGATCCATCCGCACTCGCTGCATCGTAGTGTTGTTGTTTCTGCTGCTGGTTGGACATGCGCTGCCACATCGCGCGACCAGCATCCTGAAAGCTACAGTGCAGCAGCGTGGAGGTTTTTACCTCAATGCACTTGCCCGCTAGCAGCTCCTCAGGTTTAACGTGTGTTAGTGAAGACATTGCGGCGCCACTCCAGTCTACTTCGCTCTGCGGGCCAACCACCGAGTCTGCTGTCAGGTACATTTGCTGCAAGTCCAGGTGAAGATGCTCCACGCCTACTGATACTGTCGAGTTTGCTGGCTCCTGGTTCTTGTGACCCAAGGGGCCTTGTTTGTGGTGGTCGAGAAGTAACTCGAATCCCTGTAAATGGTAATCAAGCACGACTTCTTCACTCCATGGCT
>JAADWP010000790.1:0-15155 GCA_023336215.1 Globisporangium iwayamae | reverse complement strand
TGACTATTGGACAGAGCCCAGTTTCTCCAGCACCGAAGACTGAACGGCCAGCAGCTTCTTCCGCATCTCTTCGCACTTGGTCATTAAAATGAAGTCCTGAAAGTACGCCACGTGGTCAGGTGAGCGGCCGGCTCGAGGAGAATCTGTTTCCTCGGCGCCGCTGCGACAAGTTCTCTCTCGATGGATCCTGTAGAAGGTCTGGAGCAGTGCCTGCTTGTTCGCACTCCCTCCGTCGCGTCGGTCGGTCATGATCACCCACCCGTTCAGTTGGAAAGCCAGGTCCGTATCTACGAGCGCGAGCCTCGACGTGTAGACGAACACGTGACGACGTGGCTCCTCGAACTTGCGAGCGACTGAGACGCCGTTCACCTGGATCGCACCAAACTTGCATTCCATCTCCTGCGAGAACGCATACTCGTAGCAGTGTGTCGAAGTCGCACGGCCCTCCTGACAAGCAAAGTTTATGGATGTTCAGCATTAGCAACTTTCGCTGTGCACCAAGCACTTGAGCGGCAAAGCAGCAGTCCAAACTTACAAGGCTCGCAATGTGCTGTGTCGCGTTGTATTGTTTGGAAGCCACGAACATCATCAAATGGGCATCGAGCTCCTGCAGGGTGCAGGTGAGTGGCGTGTTGGTCGTGAACTCAATTGTCTGCCCCACCGTGTTGTCGTCCAGCATGTGGATGCTGTTGAAGACGCGTGTCGGGCCTCGCATGCTGATCGAGCCGCTTATCTGCATAGTCTCGTGGTACAGCTGCACCAGTCCGTCGAGTAGCTCTGGGATGTTGAACCTGCAGTTGTGGTTATCTTCCGCGGTAGGGGCGTCTCGAGTCGCAACAATGTCGAAGTTGAAATTGGTGCTCTTCGCTGCCAGCAAAGATCCTGCCTCCTGCTGTAATATGACACAAGTAAGGGGGGGATGACACATGGCAGTGGTGAGCTTACGACGCTCGCTACCGAATGAAAGAGAGAGTGAGCCAGAAATAATTGTCACGCACCAGTGCCGCAAGCTGTCGGATAAGCATCTCGACTCTTCTGGTGAGCTTCATCTCTTTCTTCCACGCGAACTTCAGTTTCTCGTTCAGTTTCTCAGACTCTTGGAGCTTCTGGAGCTCAACCATCGCGCTCTGGTAGGCGGAAAGACGGGACAGGGGATTCGTGGGCTGACTCGCCAAGTGACTCTCTCTCTGCTGGGCCACAGTGCTCGGAGATCCGCACTTCATCGATTGACGCCTCTGGAGCGGGCTTAGGCGAGCTGTCAAGTGCGTAATTTGCTGACGCAACCCGGCTGTGACTTCCTTGTGCGTTCGACGTGGTGGCGTCGCCGACGGTGTCCGTCGGCTTCTCTGTGTCTTCTTGGGCTCGGTAGTCTCATTCACTTGGATGCAAAGGACATTCGAGTCCTGGTCAGCAACTGTAGCATCACATTTGCTGACGTTACCAGTGTGTAGCTTCGCGATATGAGAGTCCATTTCGGACGAGAGCTCGAATTCTTCGCAGCTGATAGCAGCAGAGTTCAAGTCGAACGAAAGGTGGTCACCTAGAGACTCAAAGTCTGGGACCGAGCCCTCGAAGGTGTCGAGGAACGCAAGCGCGGCGACGAGGTCTGCGCGTTCCTCGTCCGGCAGCAGCAGCAGCGATGTGCTCATTTGGAAACACGACGATATGCTGTCAGCGGTGGCTTTGTGGTAGTCGCGGCGGGCGTGGGTTTGCGGTAATGAGCTCTTCGCGAGACAAGTGTTTGCTTTGCAGGCTCGGTGATAGAGAGATTGATCACGATGGGAATCGGAGCGTCATCAGACGAGGAATTGGTTTGTCAGATAGTGGGTCATATATATCAAAATAAATGCTAAAAGAGAAACACCAATTTTACTTGACTCATCCATCGACTTCACACTGTCAGCAGCTTCGCGTTGGCTCCTCCAGATGCTGCTGCTGGCTCCTACACAACGCGCTTGTGCATTATTACAGTTGCGAGTCTCGCTGTCTGTGAGCACCTAGCAGTATGTATAAATATCAACATCTTTAGACTTTGTGAAGTACTGAAGTATGCATGTGTGGTGATTGTTTTGTTCAAACAAGTACGCTGTTGCTCCGCAAACATCCCTCAGGAGCTCAATCACGAGAGTGCTGCAAACCAGCAACGATAGAACGCGGCGACAATTGTAGACTGCGTGGCGCCTAATACGATCCGCCGAACTTTTCAAGCACGATGGACTGGAAGCACAGCAGCTTCGTTCGCATCTCTTCCGCCCTCGTCATCAGAATGAAGTTCTCGAGGTACGTCGTGTTTTCAAGCGAGTGTGTGACAGGAGAATCCGCTGTTGACACTGCAGAGTAGTTGCTGCTCCGGTCTCGATGAACCCGGAAGCACGTCTGGAGCAGCGCTCTCGGAGCTGATGCCGCGCTATCTCGCTCGGTCATGACGAACCACACGTTGAGCTGGAAAGCGAGATCTGTGTCCGGAATCGCCAGCCTCGCCGTGTGCGTGAACACGTGGCGATGGGGCTCGTCAAACTTGCGAGCCAGTGCGAGGCCCTTCACGTGGATGGAGCCGAGCTGACACTCCATGGTCTCGGTGAACAGATGCTCGTAGCACAGTGTCGAGGTCGAAAGCTCCTCCTAAACACGACACCAAGCGAATAACCATCAGTATAGGTTAGTCCAATGGTAATTGATGAATGGATGGACGCCGGGGTTAAGAGTTGCATACCTTGTATACGTTGCGGCAATTCGACTGGGCTTTTTTGACGGACAGGTAGGACATCATATGTTCGTTGAACTGACGCAGAGTGCACACAAGGGGCGTGTTGGTCGTGAACTCGATCGTCTGTCCCAGTTCGTGGTCGTTGTGCACTTGACTGTTGCTGAAGACTCGCGAGGTGTCGCGCACATTGATCGCATCACAAACCAGTGGCGCTTGGTGGTAGAGCACCATCAAGGCGCTGAGGAGCTCCTTGACGTTAAATGCGTTACTGTCGTGGTGTCCTGTCGAATTGATTCGAATAACAGCAGTTGGTTCCGGTTTGTCGCTCTTATTCTCCAAGAGGGATGCCATATCCTGCTACAATAGACGGAAAGGATCACAGAGCACAGCAAACCGTAAGAACCAGCATCTAGCAAAGACTGAGACATCTCGGTACTTACGAGCGATGCGAGCTGCCCAAGGAGCGTTTCCAGCCTCCTCGAGAGCTTCGCCTGTTTCTTCCACACGAACTTGAGTGTCTGGTTGAGAGTCTCGGCCTCGTGGAGCTTCTGGAGCTCGAGCATCGCGTTCTGGTAGGCGGAGAGACGTGACTCTGTCATCGTCTTGAAGCTCATGAAGTGTCCATCATGCAAGGCACGCTTTCTTGGACTATGAACCGCGGAACGCCGCTTCTGCAGCTGGCTCAGCCTCGCTGACAGGTGGGCCATTTGTTGGCGCAGATCCGCCGTGACCTGTTTGTGGCATCGACTCGTGGCACTGGGCGCTACTTGCTTTCTCTTCGGCTTCGACTTCTCATTCGATTGCTTGCGAGCACTTGCCGATCCGCCTTTGCTGACCGATAATTGCTTCGCAACCGGAGAGTCTGCACCGGACGCGAGCTCCAGCTCTTCGCAGCTGATCGTAGAGTCCAGGTCGGTGCAGGAGAGGTCGCTAAGAGAGCTCACGGCGTCGTAGCTGTCGAGGAACGCGAGTGCAGCTTCGAGGCCCCCGTTTTCTTCTTCTAGCAGCAGCGGCATGGAGCTCATTGCGATGGTTGCGTCTTGTTGTGAGAGTGGCGAAATGAGCTGGTCGTTTTGCTCTGCCCGCTGACTGAAGTCGCAATTGTTTGATTACTGTGGGAATAAGCGCGTCATCTGACGAACGACAGCAATCATTCCGAGCGCGTAGTGTGTAACAAAAAAGAAAAGTCATCAATCTCATGTGGACAACATTATTTGCTGGCATGATTCAGGAGCTCAAGTCCGCGAGCGTGCTTCTGAAACTTATACCCTCGAAGCATGTAACAATACGTTGCTTTGCGTGCACTCTGTGTGCACTCAGAGCACCCGTAGGATTCCTACTGCATCCTGGTCACAGAGAGCTCGGTTCTAGATGCATAGACGAAGTCAACACTGCTCTCCAAGCCAATTGCAAATAGGATCCCTCGAGACTTGTATATACTTCGACGTACTTTGCTACATACAGGCATGATTCTCCGGCCCTGTTGTCGATCTAGCCGCGTGCCTGCCACAAAGCAGCACTTGCAGCCACTCGTTCTGTATGGAACTGTAGTTTCTGTTGTCAGCGCCGGAGGTGTGTTGTAATTCCGTGCACTTGTTGCTGTTGCTCATCTCAGCCAGAGTTCCATGGAAGCCCTGCTCCATGATCGCAGAATGGGCGACCCACCTAAGCTGGTGCTCCAGCAGGTTGTGAATCATCTCGTGGCACGTGTGCATTTTTTCGCTCTGGGCCTGCATCACAAACTCCAGCAGAGCGACAGACTCACGTGATCTTGGCACTATACTCTGACGCTCGGCGTGCATACGGTAGACAGTCTGGAGCAGCGTTGGCGATGACAAACACCCGGACACGTGCGAGTCCGACATGATGAGCCAGCCGCTCTCTCGAAGTCGCAGGTCACTGCTGCTCACTGGCGCAAGCAATGACGTGTACGTGAGCACGATCCGGTGCGGCTCGACGAATCGGTGGATCGCTGTCACGCCGTTGACCTGAACGTGACCGAGCGAGCCAGTGAACGTCGCCGTGTATGGTCTCTCGCAGCCGTCGTCATAGCCAGCGCCCGACTACAGGCAGAATAGGTGTTAGCAGGGGCAAGCACTCAATGGTAGGGATGGGTAAAGCCTGAGCTCACCTGCGCGATGAACTCGACCGCTCTCTTGTTGTCACTTGGGTTCACGAGGTTCTCCCAAAGCAGCCCATCGAGCTGCTCAAGACTACAAAACAGAGGCATGTTGGACGTGAGCTCGAGCGTTTTGCCCACTGCTCGGTCGTGTTTGATCATCTTGTTGCTGAAGACGCAGTCCGTGTCGCATCGGTTGAGTTGCTGTAACACTGCATCCGTGTTGTCGTACACCACCTCCTTCAGGTACTGGAAGAGCTCTGAGTACGCCCTTGCTTTACTGTCTTGAAGCACCATCGCTGGGCTTGGCGTTGCCTTCTTCTGAAGCCGGCTCTCGATGTCCCACACGAAGCTCAGATCCTAAGAGAGCATAACATCACAGGCAGCATGTGGATAAGTTGTCATGTCGTCCAGTCATTAAAATCGCAATGTATGGAGGAACTAGTCCCACCTTCTTCAATATCGCTCTCTGGAATACGCTCTCAAGGGTGGAACTGATGGCGCGCTGCTTCACTAGTTCGTCCTTGAGCTTGCGGTTCAGCGCCTCGGACTCCTGAAGCTTGCGATACTCCAGCAGAACGGCTTCAAAGCCCACCGCTGAGCCTGATTGAATTTGAGGCAGAAAGCCTGAGTGACCCAGAGCAAGCCTCTGCTCTCCTTTCGAGCCCCCTGATGTGTCTCTGCGGTGCTTGTGAAGCACTGTGAGCTGCGTGGTGAGCTGCCTGACCTTGTTCCGCAGCTCGACGACCTCATTCTTGGTGCGCTTGCGGTACCGTTCCACTGCCTGTGCGTTCGCAGTCCGACATTTGCTCAGCTTCTTCTGCTCACCGTCGGCGGTGCGATCGCTTTCGCTGCTACCGGTGCTGCTCTTCCGCGCGCTACTGCTGTTGCTACTTGTGCTGTTCTTGTCGTTGCTGTGCGCAAGCTGCGGGATGCGCAGCTCTACAAACAGCGAGCTGTTCGCGTCGGAGGCTGAGTCACTGTCCTTGACACCTTCCAGTTCGCGCGCAAACGCGTCGATGAACGCAAGCGTCTCGTCGAGCGTCGCCTGTGCCTCTGGCTCCTCCGGCAGGAAGCTCATACTGTCGCTTCTCGACCTTGGCAAGCGCAAGCAAACGGGGTCCTTCGTTTGCGACTCAGCGCCACACCCGCAACGAGGGACAACCAGTACGCACATTTTCATCCAATCAAAACACAGTAATTGTAAGTTGTATGGCTTTGATTGGCTGGAAATTTTGGTGTTGATGTCATGAAAATCAAGACCGTCACTCTACTCGTTTCACCAGTCGACCGTTTTCCAACATTGAGCTCACTTGCTTGTTGATGGCGGCCTTTGTTGCTCTCTCCATTGCTGAATACTCGTATGCACATGCCTCCCTTGTACTTCTTTGCTTCTGACTACATAAACTATATAAATTACTGCACCACACCTCCTATGTTTGCTTGCCTTTGGGGTAACAACGCACTTAGGCTCCGCACTCAACAGCCGAGCACGCGCCCAGGATGCTGCCACTGGGGATCGCGTCCCGCTGGTGCAGAAGCATGTTTTGAATCATGAGCTGGTAGTTGCGCATCTTGTCGCTCTGCGCGTTCATGAATAAATCGATCAGATTTGCGGTTGTGATCGTCATTCCTCCCGCATTGTTCGCATCCTGTCGCTCGACATACAGGCGGTAGAACGTCTGAAACACTGTCGGTGCGACGGTGCACCCAGCCGCCTGGGCATTCGAGAGGATGAGCCAGCCGTTCTCGCGGAAGAGCAGGCCGCTGTCCCGTGGTACCAGCAGCGACGTGTACGTGAGCACGATCCGGTTCGGCTCGACGAACCGGTGGACCGCAGACATGCCGTCCATGGCCACGCCACTAAGCGTGCCGCTGAAGTTCATCGTGAACTGTCTGTCGCAGGAACGTTTTTCTGGTGTCCGCACGGGCGATTTTGCTATGTCGGCAGCGTCGTTCGGATGCCTCAGGTGGTCCCAGAGAAGCTCGTCGAGGTATTCCATGCTGCACTCGATCGGCGCGTTCGACATGAACTCGAGCATCTTGCCGTGCTTCACGTCGTGCTTGCTGAGCGTGTTGTTGTACACGCAGTCGGGGTCGCCCCTCTTAAGCTGAGCCACCACACTGGGGGTGCTGCCGTACACCACTTCCTTCAGGTAGTTGAAGAGCTCCGAGTAGATGCGTCCATTGTCGTACGACATTTGCTCCATTACCGTCTCGGTGCTCTTCTTCTGGAGAAGCTTCTCCACATCCAGCACGAAGCTCAGGTCCTGTAATGAAGCAAATCAAAGCAAACTGTTAGCAACTTGATGACGGTAATAAACAAACAAGTCCAAAGAACATGTGGGATGCGTACGTTCTTGGAGACCTGTCGCTGGAAGAGGCCACTGAGCGACGAGTTGACGCCACGCTGCTTGGCGAGCGCCTCCTTGAGCTTCCGGTTCAGCGACTCGGACTCCTGCAGTTTCTTGTACTCGATCACTGCGAGATCAAAGCCCGAGCCTTTCAGCTGCGGAAGCATGCGACCACTGGGCTTCCCACGCGCATATGAGGCCAGTAGCGCTGGACGAGACGACGATCGCGCGATGTCGGTTGACACTTCGCCTCGCTTGCGCAGCTGCGCGAGGTGCACGTTCAGCTGCACCACCTGCTCGCGCAGCTCCAGAATCTCGGTCTTGTTGCGCTTGCGGTACCGGTTAACCGCACGCGTGTTGGCAGCGCGCGTCTTCAGCAGCCTCTTCTGCTCCTCGTCGACAACGTCGTCACTGCCGCTACCACTACTGTCGGCGCTGCTACTCGCGGGGCCGCAGCTGCTGCTACTGACCGTGCTCATGGAACTGGCATGACTGGCGCTGTACGCGCTGGTAAAGGTCTTGGTGGGATGTGGAGGGAAGCGCAGCTCGACGTAGAGAGGACTATGAGATGACGACGAGGATGACGCGTCGCTTTCTTCTGTTGAGTCGTCGTCGTCGAACGGGAACGTGTCGATGAACGCCAGCGCCTCGGCCAGCGTCGCCTGCTCCTCTTCTTCTAGTAAGAAGTTCATTGCGTGCGTGCGTGTGTCTCGTGCCGCTGATTGAGGAATGCAGTGCTTGGGCTCGTGTTCTGGTCGATCGCCTTCTTGCGTTAGTTTTTTCAGCTGAGGTGCTCCTCATACCAATATTCCCATTGGTCGACCAGTCCTTTCTCTCGACCGCAACGCAATTTCAGCCAATGAGGTGTCGCTATCGTCCGCAATCAAAAGTCCATCTCGCTTGATTATGTCATGGTTTGACCATCACTCTGATACATGTCTCAATCATTCCAAGCGAGCAGCGGAATTTGGGAGTGACGTGACGGTTCAGGGGGTCAAGCACCAGCGGAGGCAAGACCAGGATCTGTGTTGCGTTACGAAGGCCACGTTTTGTTCCGGGACGAGATTTGGTGCTTTGTGGGGATTTGGTGCAAGTCGAGACTTGGCTGAAGGTTTGAACGAGCCCCAACTGTTCTTCAAAAGCTTACAAGGCATACTCGGTGCAAGTTTGGAGCTTGCCACCAACCGCAGGGTCGGTGCAATGCTCTGTCGAAGGTGATGAGATAGATACCTTTGACATGCTGTTCGAGCTGTCTCGCTTAGTACTCAAATGCTTGCCTAGAGTTCCCAGTTGAATCCATTTCGGAAATTTCCGTACAAAGACGCAGCTAAAAGGATTTCATGTGCAAACTCAAGTGCTGCTCGATTTTCAAATTACCACGCTCCACCGCGCACCTCAAGCCTCGAATTCCCTTTTCATGAGCACTGCTACTGCATCAGCGCAGGTGCTGACCAACAGCTCGTTCTTCCTCCCCACCACACCATTCATCCCAGGCGTGCCATATTTCGCCCTCGAATTTCGAGACTCGGAGTAAACCAAGTAGCTCAAGAAAGAAGTGGTCATCGAAACTCAATCCCGAAAAACCAGGTACGGGACTGCGCAAGCATTTCCCTTAAGGGGGCTCTGCGGACTCGGTCACATTGCGCGTGGCCTTGGGGCAGGTGGCGATTAAAAGTAACAATGTTCGACTTTCCAAGCGCTCTTTGAGATGTTCAAAGTCCCAAATCGCCAGTATACCCGAGAATTAGAGTTCGACCGAGTGCTAAGCTTCGCCATCCGGAATACGCAGAACCTCGCGTTCCTGGATACGATCTACGAAATCTGCCACAATGAGAGCCAACGAGACACCACTGAGCGACAGTTCCATGAGCTGGCTGAGCTTCAGAGTATCAACAGAGCAATAATCGAGTGATCACTCAATATCTGTGACCCTTGTCAATGGGTCTAAGGTTATATGCTATCTTGCCCTCATTTCTTCAATAGCCAACCAAGAGCAGCCACGGCATAGAAAACAAAATCCAACTCGAGGTCGATAATTACTTGACTCCAATGGAACTAGTGGTACTCTCATTCTTTCTCACTTGTCAATCCACCGCCTTCCAGTCAACCGATCGATCGCCAAGAGACTACCAGTCCGCTCGCAATTTTCAAGCTCGCGCCTACCATGAACCCTCTACACTACTCCAATTACTCACCGATGCATTGCTCTTCCATCAAATCACCGACTTCATTTCCGGAATCTCAGGATTTGTTCGATGGTTCAGAGAACTGAACGCTGCCAAGTACTCTGCAATTCGTGGCTGTGGAGGAACAACACGTCCCGATGATGCGACACCGTCTCGAGCTCTAGCAAGTAGCTCTCATGGACAAGGACAAGCGAGTGCTCCGTGCGCTCTTCGAATTCTCCAGAACCCCATCGACAACTGCAGATCCACTGACGACGGACACCTTCGAGTACTTTGAAGAACCACCAGGTGAACAATATTGTGACATAAGTAAAGACAGAGGCTCACTCTATTCAAATCAAGTCCACCAGAAGTCCAGAATCTAATCTCTGATGCGAGCACAAACACGACGCGATCTGACTCGATGAACTTGCGGATCATGAACATGCCGTCTATGGTGCGGCCCTCGATGCTGTCACTGAAGCCCACACTCAAGTGCCGCTGATAGCAATTGCTTGACTCGATTTTGACCTATTTTGATAGCCGCATGCAATGATAAACGTAGGGTCAGACCAAAATGTATGAGCTGTGGTAGGAGTACGTACCCTCGGCACCTCGAGGGAGTGGTGGCTTGGCATTCTGCAGTCCATACCGATGCTCGTCGCGATCTGATGCCACAGGAACTGCTCCAACTGATGATCGTTGTACGAGACTGGCGTGTTGGTACTGAACTCGTGTGGGGGCCGCGCTCGGGGTCGCGTTCGCTGTGGCTGGTGCTAAACACGCTCCTGGTGCTCCGCGTTGATTTGAGCGAGAACTTTGTACATCTCTGCGCGGATCTTCACGAGCTGCGGCAGCATTTCACTCAGCGAGGACGTAAGTTTGTCCTCTCCTTCTTGCTGTTGGACACGCTACTTTTCCAGCCCAGTTAGATATTCCAAGGTCTAAGCATTGAAACGAGGAGTAAGTTAGCCTCTAAAATATAGTTCGCGGTCAGGGCCATACGAATAGCAAGCGCCCACTCACCTCTTTGGAGAGCCGTTGCTGGAAGATCTTGACCAGCGCTGTGCTCACTCCGTGCTCTTCCTCCAGCGCCGCCTTCAGGTCCTGGTTGCGCTACTTGGCGCGCTGCAGCTTCTTGGATTCCGCCACTGCGGTCGGGAACCAGTTGGTTGCAGTACTTTCTGCAGCCTGTTCCTCGTGTTCCTGGGAACACTGCGGTCCACAGCCTTGCTCTCCTCCAGTACCATTCTCACCATTGGAATGCTTCTATAGCTGCTGGACGTATGCCTCGAGATCCATAACCTCGTCTTTCAGGCGCTCGATCTCCTTACGCTAACGCTTTCGATCTCCCTTGTCGCGCTGAGCCCACGGATCGGGAGCTGCGCACGCTGGTGGACCGACGTGTCTCTGTTGCTCGCAGGCGCGCGCCGCACACACTTCCTGCGTCGACAGTGCGTGTGTGCGTCCATATTCGTCGTCTACGAGTGCGAGCGCGGCCACCAGCGTCGCTTGCTCATCGTCGTCGCGAAGTGTTAACTCCATTGCGCTCACTCGCGTCCCGTGTACTGGCGTTGCACTTCTGCGTTTTTGATGACGCCAGTGTACGTAATGTTGCGTGAATGTGGCTCCATCGCGGGTGTGTCAAAACGTTCTAAACAGGAACTGTGCAGTGCAAAGGGTGCTCTGTATCTGCCCTTTTGTCCCCTGATACTGTGGACCACATGGACCGAGGTTGTCGTTCGAATGTTACTCGTAACGCAAACCCAGTGATGACCTGAACGCATTCAGCATCAGAAGCGTGGTGTGGGCCGGGCGCTCGCTGGTGGCACTGTGGAAGCGCATTTTTTGCGGGAGATGGCGTCTGATGCCGCCCACCGGCAGCCAGCGGACGAAGAAGTCGGCGACGATGGCTACCTGCTCATGATGCTCGCCGACGGGCTCTACGGCGGCGAGGAGGTACTCGGCGGCCTAGACCTAGACGAGACCGAAGGCGACGAGGACGCCGACGCCGGTGTCGACGCAAGCGAAGAGCTTGTGCCGCTCATTGATCTCGTGAGCTCCGAGGACATGAGCATCAGCGAGGACGTGCAGGCGCTGCTGCCAGTCGACTCGGACAACGATCACTACCTTCGCGCTCCACAGCGACAGCAGCAACCCCATAGGACTACGAGCGAAGTGCGACCATTACCAACGGCGCCATCAACGGATAGAGCGCTTGCGAAGAAGCAGCACAGCGCCAAGAAGTCGCTCAAGCCCGGCAACCCGAACAAGGCGCGCGACGAGCGCAAGGGTGAGCTCATCTACCTGCGTAAGAAGGTGTCGGAGCTCGAAGCGCAGCTGAGCAGCGTGCAGGCCAAGCGGCCGCGGCTCTCTACCGGCGCGACGACGAGCGCTGCTGCGGGCGCTGGTGGTGAAATCGTGGCGTCTTCCTCTTGTCATGCGTGTCGAGCATATCCAGAGGCGAAGACTAAGTGTACGCACAAACAGGCACCGATAGTGCTGAGCGTGTGGCAGGACATCGCGAATCGCCAGTGCGAGGAGCGTGTGAAGGCCGAGCGCGAGAACATCCGCCTCAAGCTCGTGCTCGAGAACCAGCTTAAGATCGCCAAGAGTCTCGAGAAAATCCTCAACAAGAAGTCCACGGCCAAGGTACGCTTTTTGTATTCTGTTGAGGTACTACGACTCATTCACAGCATCGCATGAACATTATTATGGCCCTGCTTTGCGTGTACTTAACAGGACATTGAAGAGTTCGTCGATCGCAACCACATGACCGTGCCGACAGCCGACGCGACCGACGCTGAAATGTGCAACACACTGCTGTTAGGCGTAGACCAGTCGTACTTTGAGATCGACGCGGTCTTTGAATCGAACGGCCTCGCGCAGCTCGAGACCCCGCTGAGCAACGCGCGCATGCGCTCGAACAGCACGAACGGCATGTTCCTCGAGATCTTCGCCAACAAGCTGCTGCCTTTCGACATGGATTCGACCAGCTCGGCCGTGTGGCATCACTTTGCCTTCGCCAAGGAGCACACACCCTTCCGGTGCTACACGTACAGCCCGTCCAAGTTTTTGCACTCGACCGAGAACACGATCGTGGAGAAATTCATCCTCAAGATCGATGCAAAAGGTACCGTCGGCAACTTCCGCGTCAAACAGATTTTGAGACGCCACGTGGAGCAGGACCGCGTCGTGATTGTCTGGCGCGCGATCATCGACCCGTTCGAGTTCTCGGATGCGCCCATAACGGGCGTGCGCCTCCGGGAAAGTGGGTACATTGTCATCAAGCGGCCCAGTACGCTCTCCGGTGACTACACGCTCATGAAGACGAGCTACATCTTCACGCCCAACTTCATCGGCGACATGGGCAGCGGCGAGCACTCGACGGTGGGTGCGCTCACGGACTTTGTGCTGAGCGCCACAGCGACGAACATCATGTCGACACACCAGATGATCGAGAACGTACTCATCGAGCAGGCGATAAAAGGCAGCGGCCGAGTGCAGAACCTGTAGGCGGGACTTGTTGTGCTCCGATGCCTTGTAGCCTGTACGCGTCGTGTATGGACGACCAACAGCCAGCCACACTTTGATTTCACATAATAATACGAAACCTGTGTGTTTGTAATAGAAACATGAAAGCGTGTTGTCATTGAGCATTTGACATTGTATAGCTTGTCTCTTTCGAGAATAATATCGCCACTGCCTCCTCACATCGCACACTCGACAGACAGGCACGAGTTGACGGTGTTGATGAGCGTAAGCAACGGCGCAGTCTCCGCATCTGCGAACACCGTGTTTTGCATATACTGCAGGTGGACGCGCATCATCACGCAGGTCGACTTGAGTACGAACTGCTGCATCGTCCGCACTTGCGCGTACTCTGGTGCTTTCAGATCTGTCGTCAGGCAGTATAAAGTCTGGAAAGTCGGCCGGGGTGACAACGAGTTCAAGCTGCTGGTGCTGTGGCTATTGTTGGCGGTGGTGCTGCTGAGGTTCGTGATGATGAACCACGCGTTCTCGCGGAAGACGGTGGTACTGTTGTTCTCTGTGAAGATCGACGTGTACTTGATGACCACGCGGTGCGGTTCGTCCTCCAAAATACGGAGCACCGTCGCACCTCGGAAGTTCAGCTCGCCTTGCGGACTCGACAGCGTCATGTTGTAGATCTTCTCGTATATACCAGGATCCATGCTTCGAGTCTATCAACAACAAACACAAGACCAATGTCGACATCGTTAGTCAGTCACCTAGACTCGCGCATATTGAACTCAACAGAGCCAAACGACTCACATGAGTGAAGTAGCGCCCCATGTCGACGCAGTGATTCGGCGTCGCCATCTGGCTCCAGAACAGCCGCCCGAGCTGCTGAAAGTTTTGCGCGATAGGCATGCTGGTCGAGATCTCCAGCTTCATGCACTCTTCTGCTGAGGTGGTGATCGCGCTGCTCAGGTGAACGCCCGAGATGTCGCAAGTGGATGCGATGTGCTCGCTGACAGGACGCGCCTCGAGATGCAAGCTCTTCACGTTGCTGTAGAGCTCGGTGAACACGGGCGTCCAGTTGTCTGCGTAGCTAGGGAGGCAGCGCGGGGTCGCTGGATCGCTCGGCGGTTCCATTGCAATCGATAAACCCTGCAACAAATAGTTGACCCATAACAGTGATGTGGGTCAGTCAGCAGAGAACACACAAATAAGCGATGCAAACGCTTGTACTTCATACATGTTGAACGCCCTTGCTGCGCACGAGCTTTCTCAGCACGCGACTGCTGTGCTGCTGCTTCGTGAGCGCGTCCTTGAGCTCGCGGTTGCGCTTGAGCGTGCGCTGCACTCGTTCGAGCTCCAGCGCCGCGGTCTTCTTCCACGACTCACCCTCTGCTGCAGAAGCTGAAGTCGTCAGTGCGCTGGTATTGACTGATCTTCTATCCTTTCGTCCATCTCCACTCGATAACAGTTTTGACAATCGCCCATTGTTGCCTCTTGACTGCTCTTGCAACAACAGCAGTTGTGCTTCCAACCCTGCGGCCTGGTCGCGGAGAGCCGCGAGCTCGCTCTTCGTCTGCGCGCGGCTCTTCTTCTTTCTAGCGGCCGCCTTCGCATCTCGGCCGCTCACCGTTGTTGTGATTGTAGTCTGTCCTACTGGGGTTGTTGTTGGCGGTGGTAGCACAATGCGGAAGCGAAGCGACGACGCGTCCTGCGATGGCGAAGACGAGGATGATGATGGTTGTGGCGACAACACGGAGCTTAGCGAGCCGCTGCTACTGCTGCTACGGAAGTTGCTGTCGTTCGCACTCGAGTCCGAAGACAACGACGAGAGCGTCTCGTTGCTGTCCCACGCGTCGATGAACGCGAGCGCCTCGTTGAGCGTCGCCTGCGACTCGTCCTGGTCCAGGGGCAGCAGCATTAGCGGAGGCGTCTCCATGATTCTTGTGCTCCTGCCTGATGCAGTAATCAAAGCAAAGTACAGACAACTCTCCAAATAAGTTACATTGCCCAAAAATAATACCCTCTACAAAGCGATACATTGCGGTTAACCATTATTCCTGCTTTCAAATTCGCGCGCGTTTTGAACGATTACAACAAACAAGACTGCCAAAGCACGATGCCGGCGAAAGCAGCGCGCGCACCACAACGCGAATCCAGAGCGCATGCAGCAAGAGCTCGCCGTATGGCGAAAGTCACATTCAAGCTCCCTGTCGTGCCGTGTAGGATGACGCTGTCCCGCGTACTGAACGGTCCTGTCAGCGACGCCGCATCGAATCCAGAGCGCAAGACACATCACCGTATCTCGTCTACTGAGCTTGAAGAGCGGC
>JAADWP010000079.1:0-49221 GCA_023336215.1 Globisporangium iwayamae | reverse complement strand
TGACGGCATTGGTGCTGTGCGACGATGTAGTTCGCGATCATCGATAACAGTATCCTTCTCCACGGTGAGCGCTTTGTTTCTCTCTGTGATGCCATGCGATCCTGTTGCCTGTTGGACGTTTACGTGCATACCTTGTATCGATATGCAGGTTCCTACAACTACAGCAAGAGGGCCGGCAAGACGAACTTTGAAGACATTGCAGTCTTCAAAGGAGGACGCATCACTGCCGCCTTCGCTGCACTCTTCCGCAACAGGCTGGTTTACGCGCGAGAGGGCGTAGTCAGAGCTGCGCAAAATCGAGCTGATGCTACAAAATGCCGACGACAAATTGAGTGGTAGTGTTCTCCTCGCGAGCGAGTTAAGCAGTACTGAGGGTGACAACAACAGCGCCAGCAACTATACGAGGGAGCCAGCCCCACCACCAGCGCAATCCTCTTGGAGCGTTCGTCCTGGTAGCGAGACATCACTTGTCTTCTTCTGTGCACCATGAACGAGTCCACCGCTGCGTTGGACGTATCCCGCTCTGCTCGGACGAGGCCCGTTCCTGGCCGTGACGAGCCTGCCGTTGCTGCCGTGGAAACAGCGGAACCCGCCCCTGTCGTCGTCCGCAGTGCACTCCAGTTGCTAGAGAATCAAGAGAAACTTGGCGAACAACGAGACGTTGCCGATGCTGACGTTGCCGAACGGAGCGAGGAATACGAGGAAGCAGAGTACGAATATGGAGGAGGGGCGAGTCTGACGTCGTGGTGAATGTGGAGCTGCACCCACCACAAACTGTACCCTACCAGAGAACCATCAGTTTTCCACTCCTTCGCCGTGAGCGAAAGCTGCGTACCCCGAAATGAGGGATGTCATTTCGAGAGGGGAAGTGCCTGAAACATAAATTTCAAGTAGTGCGACAAATAACTCGATCAAACTAGAAAGTGCAGTACACAGAGTAGATATAAAGTCGAATTGTCTGTCTGGAGCTGAACGGATCAGAACGCAATCAACTTTCGGCTCTAGCACAAGCGAGCATGGCGATGCACATGCAGGACGCGTCGTCGCCGGTGCGGCTCATGGAGCTGCACGCCGTGGACCTGAGCGACGACGACTCGAGCGTGTTGTCCTATCCGACATCCCCATCCGCCGCGACCACCGTCAGCAGCAGGAGCAGCAGCAGCAGAAGCGCCCATGAGAGCAAGAGCGACGCTGCGCGCATGAGCAAAAAGCGGAACCCCGCGCACGCGAAGGAGTTAGAGCTCGGCGTCCAGGAAGAGTCCCTGCAGCAGCAACAGCAGACGCAGACGGCACCGCACCTCACATCGTACGTATATCCACTGCTATGACTGGCACCGTGTGTGTCGACTGCTTATGAACTCTTGGGGGGATGAATGGCAACAGGGACCAGCGCACGTTTGCGAACACAATCATCGCGTTCCTCGGCTCGGGCGTGCTCGGTCTCCCGTTCGCATTCAAGAAATGCGGCATCCTGGTACGTGATCTGCGCTGATGGATGTATGTATGTGCTCGAATGGAGGCGTCTATTGCAAAAACGACGCTTCCATTTAACCGCGCAATAGCAACGAGCGCTTGGAGTCTGACTTGTGTGCGTGCAACAATTGTGTTACGATGCTTAATAGCTTGGACTGGGAACGCTGGTCGCCGTCGCCGCAATCAGTACGTACGCGATGCTGCTGGTCGTGCAGTGCAAGTACAAACTCAAGCAGCAGGGGCGCCACGTGACCACCTACGGCGAGATCGGCGAGATCGCCATGGGCCGCGTGGGCAAAGCACTCGTCAACAGCTCGCTGGTCATCTCGCAGTCGGGCTTCTGCGTTGCCTGTGCGTATTCTTCGCCTGTCGATACGCATAGCTCTGTATCAATTCTGACCTCCGATTGTGATTGTGTGGCTGCGAATAGACCTGATCTTCATCGCGTCGAACGCGCACACATTCCTCGACGTGTCTAGAGAACTGGTCGTGTGCGTGTGTGTACCACCGCTGATCGCGTTCTCACTACTCAAGCACATGCGCGAGCTGGCGTACGTGGCGCTATTGGCTGACTGCATGAACTTCCTAGGGCTCGCAGTCGTGCTCTCGACGGATCTGAGCTACATGGCGCTCGACTACGACGAGATCGAGGTGGTCGGCGTGCTCTCGGCTGTTCCGTTCTTCTTTGGCGTCGCGAGTTACTGCTTTGAAGGTGTTGGCATGGTGCTCCCGCTGGAGAACTCGATGCAGCACAAGGGCAACTTCACGCCGATCCTGATCTCGACGGTCGTGATCATCACAGCGATCTACGCGACCTTCGGTATCTGCGGGTACCTGGCATTTGGAGACGCGACGCAGGACGTGATCACACTCAACATCGAAGGTAGCAGCGGCATGGCGACGCTCGTTAAGCTCTTCCTGTGCGCGGGGCTCTTCTTCACGTATCCTGTGATGCTCTTCCCGGTCTTTGAAGTGCTGCAGCCGCTGCTCGGTGGCACCAGGGAGACCGTCGCAGCAGACAAGTCAGATGATGACGAGCCGGAGCAGGCTAGCGACCTTACCCCAAGTGAGACCAAGTCGTCGCTCATGCGCGCGTGTGTGGTGCTCGCCACGGCACTCATCGCGGCGGGCGTGCCAAGTAAGTTCGATCTTCCCTCATTTATGCATACCTCTATATGTGCATGCTCGGACTGACTTGGTGGCTTTGCTTGTGCTGTATGATTGCAGACTTTGGCAGGTTCATCTCGTTTATCGGCTCGACTTGCTGCGCATTGCTCGGGTTCGTGCTTCCCACGCTCTTCTACGTGCGCATCTTCGAGGCTGACGGCCGTTCGGCCGTGCCCTGGTTCAAGAAAACGGTGCTCTATGCGATCATGTTGGTTGGGCTCGCAGCGTTTGGCGCTGGGGTCTACGACGCGCTCACGAGTATGTTCTAAAGATGAGTGAGCGGAGACTTGTGTGAACATCGTGGAGGTCATGGTTATAGATTAGATGTGAGTGTCGTGTGCATGAGGAGAGAGACTAATGAATAGAGAACAACAGCTTTTAAATCTACAAGTTTTGTTTTAGCTTTCGCTCTGGGGAAGGATTCATAACGTAGACGACCGCTTTCGTGCGCTCTAGTGGCAAACTACAAGTGCCCAGCAAAGTGTCTTCGATTATTCACACTCATGAGCTCGTGATGGACGGATCTGGATGGAGGTCTCACTCGGTGCGACACGGGCGCTCGGAGCGCGCGTCGAGTTGAACTTGGAATGCGCCAATGCGGGCACGCCACCTTACCACCTTGTCTGTGACAGGTGCTTGATTCCTCCTTGGATTATGCGTATATGCTTGTTGCGTGGTATTGCGTATAGCAAAAGGTGGACTTGGTGTGTATAGGAAGCAAGCAATCGTATTCTTCTGAGAAAGGTTGGCAAAAGCAAGTCAGGTGACGCCAGCCAAAAGCCAGCTCGACTCGAAATCTGCCATTCTGGCACGGACCTCTGCTGGAGCAGCGCAAAGAAACCCCGTAGGCTCTGTCTGGCATTAGGTTCGCTTTTCCGAATGTCACTCAAGTGAACGAGGCAAACGTCATTAGAGCGGGGCTTCGGCGCAAATCTCGTGTTCAGCTTCTTGTTCCCATCCCCCATGCACGCTGTGCATGCGGTGCGGTGGGGTGGGAGAAGAGCTCAACTCAGGAAGCCAACACGCAACAGAGAAAGCGCCGCACGAGCAAAGGCCATGGGCATTCTCAAGAGCGACGCGCTTGATCACCAGCAGCAGCAGATGGAGCACACGCCGCTGCTGGTGGCGTCACCGCTCACGCACGCGGTCACGGTGAATGGCGACACGTCTGGCAACAAACGTCTCGTCCCTGTTGCGAATGAAGAGCTCGACACGGAGCACCTCGCCTCGTACGTTGCATGTCATGCGTTTGAAACCCTTGCTGGTGCGTGAAGCTTCTGTAGCTGGTCTAATGCGATACACACGTATACGTTAATGCATGGATAGTGACGGCAAGACGTTCGCGAGCGCGATCATCTCGTTCCTGGGCTCGGGCGTGCTCGGCTTCCCGTTCGCGTTCAAGCAGACGGGCATTCTCGTACGTATTCATCTTTATGTGATTGCTTCATGGCTACCATAAGCTCACTGCGCATATGTGAGTGGTTATATATGATCAGCTGGGCCTTCTGTTGCTGCTGCTTGTTGGCGCTGTGAGCACGTTCTGCATGCTGCTCGTGGTCGAGTGCAAGTACAAACTGAAGCAGCGCGGCGTGCACGTGACCACGTACGGCGAGATCGGCCACGCGGCACTGGGCAAAACGGGTCGAGTGCTCGTGAACGTCGCACTCGTGGTCGCGCAGACGGGCTTTGGTGTCGCCTGTGAGTCTTCCTATTGCTCATTCATTTTCTGGAATAGGTCACAATGGTTGCTTACATCAGTGTCTCATGTTACCAATAGACCTGATCTTCATCGCCACGAACGCGCACACGTACCTGAGCGTGTCTAAGGAGGCTGTGGTGCTCTCGTGTCTGCCGTTCCTGGTCGTGTTCTCGCTGTTCAAGCACCTCAAGCAGCTCGCGTGGGTGGCGCTCGCGGCCGACGTCATGAACTTCTCAGGCCTCGCGATCGTCTACATGACCGACTTCTCGCTCATCGACCTGTCTTCATCTTCATCTTCACAGCTCAACTGGCTCGGCGTGGCGTCCAGCATCCCGTTCTTCTTTGGCATCGCGAGCTACTGCTTCTCGGGCATTGGCATGGTACTCCCGCTGGAAAAGGCCATGCGCACCAAGCGCCATTTCCCGCGTATCCTCACGCTCACGGTCGCGCTCATTGGGACGATCTACGCGACCTTCGGCATCTCCGGATACTTGGCCTTCGGTGAGGCCACGGAAGACGTGGTGACGCTCAACATCCAGGGCCACGGCGGCCTCGCGACGACCGTCAAGCTCTTCCTATGCGCTGGGCTCTTCTTCGCGTACCCGCTCATGCTCTTTCCCGTATTTGAAGTGCTCCAGCCAGCGGTGCTCAATGCCGTGGGCTCCAATCAGCACGCTGAGGTACGTGTGTTAGTGTGACTGAGATATACGTGTATTGGTAACTGACAAAACTCCGTCGTTGGCTTGTTTGACAGGCAAAACGCGTCGTATTCCGCGCCGCATTCGTGCTCCTGACCGCCGTCATCGCCGCTGGTGTCCCCAGTACGTTCCCGTACCATGAGTGGCTTGATGAAGACCTCATATGACTGACCGTAACTCTGTGGATTAATATGTGTGCGATAACACAGACTTCGGGCTCTTCATCTCGTTCCTGGGCTCCACGTGCTGCTCGCTGCTCGGGTTTGTGCTTCCCGTGGTGTTCTACCTCCGGATCTTCACCGCTTCACCCACTACCAGCAACACCTTCGTCGATCTGGGCAAGCCTGGGAACGTAACGCACGACCGCAAGCTGTTGCTGGGGATCATGGCGCTCGGCGCCTTTACCGTCGCCACGGGTTTCTACACCGCAGCCCAGAACTTCTTCTAGAGCTCAGCAAGCTTCATGTGAGTATGAGTAAGTACGAGTGCGTGTGTCTGATGAGGCAATAAACAATATTGTATGGATTCTATATGAGCTGCCTGGCTAGGCTGGCCTGCTAACGGCTCTTCTTCATCTAGTGGTCCGCGTTCTCAGCCGCCGCAGCGAGGCGACGCACACCGGCGCCTGTCATGCGATCGCGCGTGACCGCGTCCACCTCCATGTACTTGAGAAACTGAATGCTGAACGAACCTTCGCCCTGGGTCTTGGAGCGTAGCAGCGTCGCGTAGCCGACCATGTGCACGAGCGGCACGTGCGCGTGGACGATCGAGCGCCCCTGACGCCCACTGCCGTCCGTGGAAGCGGCGCCGACCTCCTGGATATGTGCGCGGCGCTGGGACGTGAGGTCCGAGAGCACGTCACCCACCGTGCGGTCCGGAGTCTGCACCTCGAGCTTCATGAGCGGCTCCAGGATCGCTGGGGAGGCCTCGCGCAGCCCCTGCTTGAGCGCCAGCACGGCCGCCACACGGAACGCGTTGGCATTCGAGTCTGTGTCCCAGTGACAGTCGTTCTCGTCGATCACGACCTTGACGTAGGCCACGCGACTGGACGTGAGCACGCCGCGACTCAGACTCGCGCGGATGCCCTCCTCAATGGCCAAAGCGAACGCATGCGGCATTTTCTTGGCGCCAAGATGTTTCCATTCGACCGTGTTGTTGTTGACCTCGTTCTGAGCGTCGTCGCCTTCATTGGCAGGTGGCGCGCCACCCTCAGAGACATCGATGAGCGGCTCGAGACGCAGTGTGAGCTGCGCGAACTGGCGATCGGTGCCCAGCATCGTGTCGTGGGTGTAAGGTACCTCAGTGGCCTGGGCGATCGACTCGAGATATGCGACGCGCATGGCGCCGATCGTCGGGTTGAGCTTGTACTCGGTGCGCAGGCGCTCTTGTAAAATCTCCAAGTGGAGCTCACCCATACCAGACATGAGCGTCTGGCCCGTCTCGTCATCCACACTAACAACGAAGCTCGGGTCTTCACGCTGTAGATGCGCCAGCGCGTCATCCAAGTCCTTCTGCTTGGCGCTCGACTCGGCCTCGATCGAGCACGTGAACACAGGCTTGGGGATTTGCACGCCAGGGAGCACGACGTACTCGCTCGCGTGGTGGTCCTTGGCCGCGACGATTGTGTCCCCCGTGTACGTGTTCTTGAGCCCGACGGCCGCGCCAATGTTACCCGCCGAGATGAGCTCGACCTCGTCCGAATCGTCGGCCGCGACCAGCATCAGTCGCGTAATGCGCTCCTTCGCTTGGCGCGTCGTGTTGAATAGCTGCGATTTGGCGTGCAGCACGCCCGAGTACACGCGGAAGAAGACCACAAGTCCGCGCTGTCGGTCGTGCTTCACCTTGAATGCTAGTGCCGTGAGTGGCTCTTGCGGGGACGCGTGGCGTGGCACGAGCTTCGACGTCGACGGCTTGCCTTTGGCTTGCTTGATCACCTGCGCGTCAAAGGGCGAGAGGTCCAGCGGGGATGGCAGGTAGTCTACGATGGCGTCCAGCAGTGGCTGCACGCCCTTGTTCTTGAGCGCGCTGCCGCACAGCGTGATGATGGCCGACGACGCCGTGTCACGACGCACGGCGATCCTTCGCAGAGCCTTACGCAGCGTGTCGTTGTCGATCTCTTCTTCCATAAGGAAGAGCTCAGCAAGTTCGTCGTCAAAGTCCGAAGCTCGCTCTACCAGCTGCTGACGCGCCTCTGCGGCCTGTTCATAGAGCTCGGCCATCTTCCCGCCGGCCGTAGCGACAATCGGCAGTATGCGCATGTCTTTACCGTCGCGGTCGGTCCATTTCACGAGCTGCATGTTCACCAAGTCGATCACGCCTTCAAAGTCAGCCTCTTCGCCCAGCGGCAGCTGGATGCGCAGCGTTCGGACGCTGAAGCGCGTCTCGAGCGACTCACACGAGCGTGTGAAGGACGCGCCTTCGCGGTCAAGCTTGTTAACGAACACGATGCGTGGCACGCGGTAGCGGTCCGCCTGCTCCCAGACGGTCTCGGTCTGCGCTTCGACGCCCGCGACACCGTCGAGCACAGCCACAGCGCCGTCCAAAACGCGCACGGAGCGCTCGACCTCGACGGTAAAGTCAACGTGGCCGGGCGTGTCGACCAGGTTGATCGCGTGGTCCTTCCAGTCGAAGGAGATCGCGGCCGAGCCGATCGTGATGCCGCGCTCGCGCTCCTGCGGCATGAAGTCCATGGTCGCGTCGCCGTCGTGCACCTCGCCCATGCGCGCGATCGCGCCGGCGTAGAAGAGCATGCGCTCGGTCGTCGTCGTCTTGCCCGCGTCGATGTGCGCGAGGATCCCGATGTTGCGGATGCGCCGCAGCGCCTGCGTCTCGGCACCCGTCATCACCGGTGCATTGGGACTACCAGCACCAGAGATATTGCTACTAGATGCAGCAGCTGCGAACCAGCGGCGGCACGTGACGGCGGCGGATGACGCGCGCGAGAGACGCCCCGCGGTGGCGCGCCGTGTGAGACGCAGCATCTCAGTTCGTTGGGCTTGATGTGGCTGAAGTTTGTTGATGGCCAAGAGATTGGTATCTGTTTTGAGAGGGGAAGGTTTACACAGGAGTCAAAGCGAGAGTATCGGTTTTGAGAGGTAATGAGAATTACTATATGGGAGCCTGAGCCTGGGTCTGACTGACATGACATCATGACAAGAGAAACCTGTAATGGATCAAACGAGTGATGGAGCACGAGATGATGGCTGGATGTTGGCTCCGTGTGTGAGGGTGTTCTACAGGCTGGTTGTCGCTGTTGCCACGCTCTTGGACTGGACGAGCCTGACGGAACTCCGAGTTCGACTCGTGCTCCCAGACCTCAGTTCTCGATTTGCCTTCCAGCGCAGACATCAACACCAGCCTTCAGCTTCAAACCTCAGTCTTCGTCAGCGAGCGGCACTCACATTGTACAATTTGCTTCGACCCGCTCACTTCTCTTCTCGCCGCCCCACTCGCCGCTTCAATATCGACGACACCAGCAGCCATGAACTTCAACCTCATCCTCAGTCTCACCGTTCTTGCCGTAGCTCTTCGAGGAGCACCCGTCGTAGGTCAGAACGGACCGAGAATCGCTCGTCGCAGCGGCCGCTTTGAGCAATTCGGCAACGGTGGAAACACCGGAGCTTCTGGTGGCGCACTCGGTAACCAGGGTGGCTTCGGAGGTCTAGGCGGAAACATCGGTCAGGGCGGTCAAGGCTTTGGTGGCAACGGTGGTCAAGGCTTGGGTCAAGGAGGAGGCTTCGGCGGCAACGGCGGTCAAGGCTTGGGTCAAGGAGGAGGCTTCGGTGGTCAAGGCTTCGGCAACCAAGGTGGCTTTGGAGCTCAGGGTGGAATTGGTGGCGGTGGTGCTGGAGCCGGAGGCAGCAACGGCGCTGTTACGAACGGTTTCTTCAACCAGGGAAACGGTGGCACTGCTGCGAACGGTGGAATTGGAGCTACCGGTGCTACAGGCGGAATCGGAGCTACTGGAGCGACTGGTGGAGCCGGAGGCGTGCAGACTACTGGAAACCAGCAAGGTGGCCCAGCACCAACTCCAGCACCAACGCGTCCTGGACAGCGTGCGTCTCCAGCTCCAGCTCCAGCGACTGGCACCACTGGTGCTCAAAACGGTGCTACTGGTCTTAACGGCGGACAAGCAGTGAACGGTGCTGGAGCTGGTGCTCTGCAGGGTGGAGCAACGAACGGGAACGGAGCCGGTGGTCAGCAGGTCGGAGCTGGTGGTTTCGGCGGCAACGGTGCTGGCGGCTTCAACGGTGGCAACGGCCTTCAAGGCGGCGGCAACGGCTTCGGTGGCCAGGGCGCCGGTATGGGCGGATTCGGAGGTGGCCAGGGAGCTCCGGGTGGTGGTGGCTTCGGCAACAACGGCGGTGGCTTTGGTAACCAAGGACTAGGACAGAGCCAGTTTGGCGGCGGTCAGGGACAGGGAGGACAGCTTGGCGGCGGTAACCGCCGTCGTGCGTAGAGCTACTACTTCGTAGCTGACAGAGTGATCGGTGTACACGTTGGTTGCCGTAGTAGTTTGAAATGCATTGAATGTACTGAAACGATTTATGAAAGTAAACATTAGCGGCGTACGGGCTTCGGAAATCTGGTAACTCGCCACAGAAGTGTGTGTGGCGAGAGTGTGGAATATAACGGAAAAGCGTATCTCTCTTTTACTCAAAGCATCACACAGGCAGGAGGTTTGTGATAAGTGTCGGCGTACTTCAACCCCGTCTCGTACGAGTAGTAGTTCATGTTGCCGTACGCCACCACGATCATGTTGAGCGAGTCGCCCAGACGCGTGTAGCACTAAATCTTGAGGTCCGAGTGGCCAGAGCGGCGTTTCCAGTGGAGACCCGAAGCCCAGACCACGTGAACACAACTCTGTGGCACAATTGAGACAAACGGTGACCCGCAGCTCAACTCAAAGTGCCATCTGAATCGCTCAGGACTGCACAGCGTGCTGTTTTTTGCGGTGTGTTGATTGCTTTGGGCCGTGCTGCTCTGGTGCGGCGTCAGGTTCAAGCTGCGGCGAGCGAAGCATGCGAGAAATTCCGCCGTGATCGACAGTCCCGCGCTGCAACTTTGGACCAGTGGACTGTGTTTCGTGTTTTACTGAACTTCAGCAAGTAGCTTCGAGTTCCCGACGGCACGGTCATCACATTGAACTCACTATTCGTCCCAGAGTCCAGAGCCCCTGGCGATGATCCTATGTCAGACCGCAAACGCGATCTGGGAGGTTGGACCTTATCTTGTCGCCAGAACGCGAGACTCGCCAAGATATTCAGCCTATCACTAAAGCGCTAACAAGTGCTTAGCCCACCGGCGTTGTGAGGCTTTCAAAGAATCAACAATATGCATCCTTCTCGTACGTGTTGATGGCTCAAGAGGTGGTGACGCCGCTGTTCAGCCCGTTCCAAAGGTTCCCCACTCTACGATCTGCTCTCGAACCCGCAAGCGACCTCACGCATCGTTCCCCACCCACTCGTCCTTGTATCGCCCATGTTGGTCCCAACCGCCTTCCATTTCTCAATGCTCGTTGCGCTCTACTCGACGGCGATCACAGTCGTCCTTGGTGATAGCAGCACCAACTTCCCGACCACCACCAACTCCAGTGAGACGATTGACACTGGTAGCGTCGTCGAGACAGCCGACGCCCCGCACAAGCGATGGATCCCGCCCAACGCCAAGCAGCGCTGCTCGTTCATGAACACACACGACTGGGATGAGTTCAAGCACGCGTACGTGTGTAACCGCAACGATCGCGTCTGGAACCTCTTCTTCATGCGCTACGACGGCTCGATCGTGATGGAGTGCTGGTGCAACCAGGGCATCGGCGCGTACAACCTCTACAGCCTGCGCTGACACCGGCTACTCTCGGACGGCGACATCGAGTGCCGCACGTGTCCGTACTGGGTGCTGCTGCAGGTCGCCCTCGAGTTCCCGACGAACCCGAACTGCGGCGACTACTTCTAGCGCGGTGTCATGTATTCGGATAACGGCAAGAACCTGGCCTGCGCCATATTCTGAGGAGCTTATGTCCTCAATTTTAGTCCAGGTACTCCATTCTATACTTTGGTCTGTGAAATCATGTACGCACGACGTCACAGGCAAGTTATAGTCTATAGTCGTTCGTACGTTCAACACTTCCCAAGTTGATTCTGTTAGGGCATCCCCACCGCAGCATTCTATCTATAATTCGCTCTCATTGCAGTATCACTTCCGCACCTGGTGTAGCAATAGCTCGACCGGCAGCATACTCGAGTCATTCGTGAGCACGACGTCAAAGTGCTGCAAGTACAGATCCAGTTTCTCGCACACACGGTCGTTCAGGAACCCAATGCGCACGATCTCGTCCTCTTCGCAGTCGAGGCCGTCGGCCATGCGCGCGTCGCCCAGCGAGTCACCCAACAGGAGGACATTGCGACGCTTCTCGCTCAGGCATTGCTTCCAGAAGGGCGTGTCGAGCACCACGCTCGCATTTTTGTTGAGGCTGTGAATGAGTTTGCCCTCAAAGCCTACAACTGTGCCCTGGTCGTCAAACTGCATCATGTTGGAAATCACGTGGACATTGGGTGGGACCACACTGTTTGGGTTAGCGAGCCCCTCTGTTGGCGATGCGTACTCCTTGTCGAGTACGGCGTGGATGACGTCGTAGAGCCCTGCGGAGAAGATGAGCGTGGGCACGTTCTGCTGCGCCAACAAGGCAAATATGTCGTGGAAACCCTCACGGAAAGTGATGGCGTTCTCCTGCACGGCTTCGAGGATGTTGCGCTTCGTGAGCTTGTGCTGCATAATGCAGTCATGCTCCTTGGTCCACCTAAGTGAAGCACAAGGCGAGTGAATAAATGGTTGGCTAGTACAATAGAGGTAGATTTACAGCCAAATGTTATGAGAAAAAGACGCACCACTCGATGATGAACGGCAGCTTCTCGGCGCGCGAGAGCGTTGGGGACTGCTCGATCGGGTAGTACTTGAGGAACATCTCGCGATTCGCGGCCTTCACGGCCGGGTCGAGCCCGTCGCTGAGCATCAGGATGCCGTGCGAACTGTGGCCGCGCTCGCCTGTGTGAATGGACAATATACACATTGCAAGCTCGTCATAGTGACTTTCAGTGATGAACAGATAATGTAGGCGTACTAGAAGCGCACCTGACGACTTGAAGGACGTCGTGAGAGTGAAGTCAAAGTCCGCGATCACGAGCATCTTGTCCATGCCGTCGGTCGAGAACTTTTTCCACTTCTTCGCAAAGCCGTCTGCGCATGTGAGATCAATAACGTAGCGATGCATTAGTCAGACAAACTCAGGAGTTATGCATACAAAACGATCATTCACAGTGGCGATGACCACGAGCAGCTCAGTTCGTTCGTTTACCTGGATCGCGCACAAACATCATCGAGCGTCCGAGCGGCTTGAGGTCGCGGCGCTCCGCCTCCGCCTGTGCTGTTGGACCCTGTGCATTGACAGCAGCAACAGCTAAAGCTCCAGCACTCAGAGCGAGTCTCACGAGTGCACCAGCACCACGAGCGCCAGTGGAGCGCGCGAGCGAAGCCAGCAGGCGATCCATCTCTTGGCTTGAGATGACGCTTTTCCGTCCTAACTTATAGAGAGTGATGATACCACACAACGAGTGAAAAGAAAGGGATCAGATCTGAGTAAACTTTTTTCGCGTATCAGTTCTGAGTATTTCGCCATTCGACAAGAAACAAGCAGAACGGAAAGATCTACGCACGCATGAGCAGCTTCTTCGCGCGTCTCGCCCACCAGCGCCGCTATGCGCTGCCCATGGGGCTCGCTGCGTGTGCCGGCGCAGTCACCGCTACCGCAAGTCAGCCAGGCGCTGCTGCAGCTGCAGAGCGGAAGATATCATACAACGGCGGCGCACGTGGCGAGCCGCGGTTGCTCATTGGTGACCCAGGTGTGTGTGTGATTGAGTTCTTGCATAGAGCATGTATTGCCTGCAGTACTGCCACTGCTGTGTCGCTCTGTGTATAGTTACTGACGTACTTGCTACGTGTGCGCAGATGGCTTTGCGAAGAAGTGGAAGAAGTTCTCGACTGACGGCATGGACAAGCTGCTCGTGATCGCAGACTTTGACCAGACACTCACGCCCTACTACAAGCCCAACGGTAATGCTACACTAGCAAATTGTATATCACCAGCCAGTGATCTCTTCACTCATGTGTGCACGTATGTGTATACTATGACAGGCGAGCAGGGGAGCAGCAGCCACGGTACGCTCATGACAAGCAAAGTGCTGAACCCGCAGGTCTGTGAGCGTGAGCGGGACCTCTTTGCGCGCTTCTTCCCCATCGAGATGTCGCCCACAATGTCTCAGGAGGAGAAGCTGCCGTACATGATCCAGTGGTGGACGAGTGCGCACGCGCTGCTGATCGACTACAAGCTCACAAAGCAACAGATCAAAGAGGCGGTGGCTCAGAGCGACTTGGGCTTCCGCCGAGGCTTTCACGAGATCTTCCAGCTGCTCACACAAGCCAGTGTGCCAGTCCTGATCTTCTCCGCCGGGCTCTACGATGTGATCCACGCTGTGCTGGAGAAGGAGTATGCGGCTTCAAGTGAGAAGACCACGCCCAAGAACGTGCACGTGGTGTCCAACCTGATGAAGTTTGACGCCCAAGGCGCGATCACAGGATTTGACGGCAAGCTCATCCACTGCTATAACAAAAACGCCAGCGTGCTGCTTGACACGCCTTTCTGGAAGCAGTGCCAGATGGAGAAGCGCCACAACATCATCCTGCTGGGCGATTCGCGTGGCGATGTCGCCATGGCAAACGGTCTCGAGTTCAAGGACGACGAGATCATCCGCATCGGGTTCCTCAACACCCATGTGGAGGAGGCACTCGACGAGTACCTGGCGCTCTATGACGTGGTACTCACGCACGACGCGAGTCTGCTGCCAGTCGAGATGTTGTTGCATCAGCTGCAGAATGGCGCCAAGTAGAACTCGTCTGCGCCACTTAAACAAATCAATCAACTGACCGCCGAACACGTACCCGCAGGTTGAAGTCCTCGAACGCGTCCATGGCACTCAGCCGCCGCCTGCTTCTTCCTCCTCGTCCGAGTCGACTCCGTCCTTCAGTGTATTGGAGCTTGTCGTGATGGTGATATTCAGCATTCTGAATATAAATTTTGGAAATTTTATAGGGAGAGTCGAGAACTTTTTTTGGCCGATACAAAAGCCGACTTCACACACAAGAGAACGAACACAAGCGCAAATACCAAAGAAGCGACCGGCCAGACAGACAGCCACGTACTTCCCCTCCCTCCCGTTCCCCGACTCACTCTCGTCGCCATGAAGATCGTCTCCATCCGTACGTAGCTGCATGCTCACGCCTCTCTCTACGTGTACAGACGTTCGTGTGGGAACGCGCGCATGCTCACATGTCTCTCTCTCTCTCTGTGAACGCTTGCTTGAATGGGTCGCAACGTCCAGAACTACTGCGCCAAGCTGAGAATGGCGGCGAACCGGTGATCCTCTCCGCTGCGTACGAGGTGTCGTCGTTCGGCTACTTCCAGCGCTCGGGGTGCGTTGCGCTTGCTGCTTCTGTGTTGCTTATGCGTGCTGTCAATATGGGACATCATCGCTAACGTGGTTTAGGACATGAATGGGTGTTTTATTTTGGACGTGACGACAGCATCCGCGAAATGATCAACTTCTTCAGCAAGACGTTTATCAAGCGCACGGGACTCGGTGTGCGCCAGTCGATTCAGCATGAAGGTGCGTGTGGGACTGTCGCCAACTCTTCTATCGGCCTATTGTATGGCATTATCACGAACAACCTTCGCTCGCGTTCTCTCTGTATGTAGAGTACATGTGCCACGTGTACGTGCGTCGTGACGGCATCTCGGGCATCGTGGTGGCCGACCAGGAGTACCCGCCGCGCGTGGCCTTCGCGCTCCTGAACAAGCTCATCGACGAATACGACAAGGAGCAGCGGTGCGTGCTGGCATTTACCCCTTCAATCATGCTCTGTGTGCTTCATGCTGGTCTCTTACGTGATGACTCGCTGTTCCTTGTTATAGTGGTGCTTGGAAGACCCAGAGCGGCCCAGCTCAGGACTGGGCGCCGCTCGCCACGGCCGTCACGGACTACCAGGACCCGTCGAAGGCGGACAAGATCTCGGCCATCCAGAAGGAGCTCGACGACACCACGGCCGTGCTGGTACGTCTCTTGATGATCCTGTTTGTTTGAATTGGATTATGACCGTTGCCTGTCGTCTTCTTGTTGCCGTACAGTCGAAGACGATTGAGAATGTGCTCGAGCGCGGGGAGAAGCTGGACGACCTCGTGTCCAAGTCGCAGGACCTGAGCACGCAGTCCAAGGTGTTCTACAAGCAGGCGAAGAAGACCAACTCGTGTTGCGTGGTCATGTAAGCAGTGCGCCGCAGCAAGTGCGAAATATGCAGCTACGAAGCCCAACAACACGACCATCAATTTCGCGACACGCAGCCTAGACGTATCTTCTCTTGTTGCCTCTTGCCAACCAACCAACCGCCGCCAACCACCATCATCACTTCAACCGACCCACTCCATTTTTACGACACCCCTCCTCGATTTGTGCATATGGTATATTCCTTTTGTTCCCACTCCATCTTCTTCCTCGCTTGCCCGTCTCCTTGAGAATGATAAACTAGCACGCTCAACAAAGAGACAGCGAACGAGCGTGGTAAACAATCTTTAAAGAAAACAAGATGCGTCAGCAAACCTCCTCGTCTCCAGTTCCGTGCGCGCTTCTCAACTATCTCGGCGAACTCTTCTGCCGTCGCCCCTACTTGGACTGCTTCGGGGAAGCAGTGGTCGAATTAGATGTCGGTTTTCGACGAGGGCGCAGCGAGCGCGTGGCAGGCTTTGAGGACGCGCCGTCGCTCGACTCGGCTCCAGCATCCGCGTCGTCGTCGTCCGCGTCCTTCGCGACGTCCCGCTGTTCGGATGGCTCACCACTGTCGTCGTCCTGACTACTTTCCTTTCGAGTCTTCTTGTCCAACTTCTCAGACTCCTCTGAGCCATCATCGTCCATGCCTGAGCGAGTCACAAAACACAACCACAGGCGGTCAGAACAGTATCAACAACAACAACACCCTAGGCAGTTTTTTTCACTCGTGTACAGCGAACGCACTCTCTCCATGCTGGCGCTTCTGGCTCGACGCATCCCTCTTACTCGCGGGCTTGGACAAACTCGATCTGGTTGACTTCATGGACGCCGCGCTGTTCTTCCGACTGCCGTTCGCATTGCTGGATCCACAGTTCGGGCACTGATTGCTTGCAGCAAGACTGTTGTGTACAGACGAGCTGCCGGACTTCTCGTGGCCTGCAGACATGCTCTCGCGAAGCTTGTCAAGCTGCGTCACGAGCTGGTTAATTGACTCGAGCTGGTCGCTGGCATGCTGCTGGGCGTCCAATTTCTCGGCTTGTGGAATTCAGAGATTGGACATAAAACACAAGGTGAGTCATCAGAGGCTTCTATGACTAACATCTCTATGGTTAATACACAGATACAATGCCAGGTCAACAAGCGTACCTTCGGCTCTCTGCAGCTGGAAGCGCAGGCGCTCGATCTCGCCCTTCATTTGCAGCGATTCGTAGCGCTCCTGTTCCCACTCCTGCATCCGCGACGGCAAGTACGAGTCCTTCCATTGCAATGCGCTGGGTCCCACAGCCGCCACCCGGTCAGGGAGTGTGCTCAGCGGACTCAAGAGCAGACCCGTATCATACGGAGTGATAGGGATCGTGCACGCCGGATACTCAATGATGCGCGCATTCTTCTTCTTCTTCAGCGAAGACGACGCTCCTCCAGCCGTTGCTGCCGCCGTCATCAGCGTCAGCTTGCGCTTTTTCTGCACGTGGTTCTCAGTACTCGCGCTTGCAGTTTTCTTGCCATCGTCATCCTCTGAGTCGTCATCATCTTCGTCATCATCGTCATCGTCTTCAGAGTCGTCGTCGTCGTCATCGTCCAGGTCACCACCATTAGCAGCAGCGTCCAAGGCGAGAAGCCCTCGCTGGCGACCGCCACCACCAAAGCGGCCATTCGGCTGCACGAGAGCGCCAATCTTCTCAAAGAAGCTCTGCTTCAAGTCGCGCTCGACATCCAGATACGTCATTTCCACAGGAAGCACTTCCACTTCGTCTTCTTGCACGAACGCGCGGCCGCCTTCCTCCATGTCTAACGCAAGTATCCGCGTGTCGTCATCCATGCTGTGCACGCTACCGAAGCCGAGTGAACATTTCACGCGGTCCCCAATGTACACTTCGTCGATCTCCGGCAGCGTTACGTCGTGCTTCTTCAGCAGTAGCTCCATCTGGCGCTTCTCTCGCGTGAGCCGCACAATACTGTTCCCGCGAGTCTCGAGCTCCGACATGATGTCCTGAAGCGCGTTCGTGCGGCGGCGACTGGACTCGAGCCCCTTGGCGATCTTCACCACGTCGCGACTCAGCACGCGCGTGATGCGGTCCTGCTGCTTCTGCATCTTCTTCATCTCGCTCACTTGGTACACGTATTTACATCGCATGCGCATGAAGTCGCGCTCGAGGTCGTCTCGCTCGCGCTTCATCACGGCGAGCTCGCGCTGCGTGATGCGCACAGCACGACGGCACGCCGGAAGCGACTCGACGATCTCTTCCGGCGTGATCACGCCATTCGGTCGAGAGCGTCGCGGCTTGAAGCCAAAGCCAGCGCCATAGATCGCGTCGTCATCCTCATCCTCAAACGCTCTAACGCTGGCGTCTTTGCCACTTCCGCTGAGGGCATTCGCCGCACCTGGCGGCAGGAGCGCCGTCACCTTGGCTTCGAACACGGTGAGCGCGCTCTGGATGTTCTTGATATCTGAGTTGATCTCCGTCGACGAGAGCGACTTGACGCCCGTGATGTCCGGCAACAGTCGCGGCGCACGCTCGTAGCGCTGGTCTTCCTGGATGCGCTGGAGAAACTGGAGTCCGAGCGGCAAGCCACGCGGGCGCTCGTCGCGCTCCTTGTGGTGGCCCTCGGTGCCGTCCGAGTCCGTCTCCTTCTTCTTCGGTGCGGTGCGTCTGCACATTTCATTCACATCCACCCACGCATACACGATACACATCAGCAACATATTCGAAGAAAGAAGAAAACAACCACACCTCCACATCGCTAGTCGTCACCACCAGACACATCACACAAGACTTCAACGCAAGGACTTCAACACAGGCTGCACTCACCGTCGCTTGGCCTTCTGCTGCTTGGCGTCTGATGCGCCTTTCGCGTCACCACCGCCGCCAGCGACACTGTCGGCATTGCCGTCGTGCGCGTCATCCTGCTTCGCCGCCGCTGATGGCTTCTTGGGGCGGGGCTTGGGCCGCGCCGCTGAGGCCACCTTCGCCGGCGTCTTGATCATCCTCACGTGTGGTGTCACGTAGCGTCGCCTGGCTGTCTCTGTCTCTGTGTGTGGACGTCTCTCTCAGGCGCGCTCCCCTTCTTTCGCTTCGTCTCGCTGCTGCTGCTGTGGGCTTCTGCGGCTTCTGACGGACGAGAGGAAGAGAGGGAATGAGAGTATGAAAAAAGGTCAAAAGTCCTGCTTTCCGCCTATGCTAATACAGCAGAAAAGCACTTTTGACCTATTTCGTATTTTGGAGAGATCGTATGTACGACGGAAATCATTTTACACAGGTCGAAACGTATGTGCGACCTTCAGACGACATTTGCGTGTAAAACGGGAGGGTAACCTCTACAACGGCAGTACACCCGCTTGTTACTGAGGTTACGCTATTTGTTGCAACTCGGAAAGCAAGCGCGCGTCACACAAACAGAAAGAAGGGCGTATGAGCGGGCGGGCGTATGCGCGCACCGCGCAGGGCTTCCTGGGCGGCGGCGCGGACCTCGAGTCCGTCGTGCCGCACACCTTCCGTATCGCGCCGTCCAAGCGCGTAAGCAGCGCACGCGAGCTGGCGATCCGACGGTGCGTTCGCTTTCCTATTGGCATTGGAAACGGCGGGTTGGCACAAGCAAAAAGTTCAGTCCAGCATGCGCTCAATGGATCTAACGCGCTTCTCTCTCTCTCTCTCTCTCTCTCTCTCTCTGTATGAATGCCGATGTCACAGAGTGATCCGGAGACGATGCATGGAAAAGAACTGGAAGAAGCTCATCAGCCGGCGCCACGTGCGTCTCGATTCTGCAGCCAATGATACGCAAACCGAGCCGTCGCAGACAGGCGCGGGTGTCCAAAGCGACGCCACTACTCCTACTCCTGCTACCGCTGGTGCGAGCGATAAAGCGAAAGCTGTCGCGAATGGAATGACCAAGTCGCCCGAGAAGAGCGCATCGACACCTGCTGCTACAGCAGCTGCTGGTGACGTGAAAGCGACGGAGAACGGAGCGCGCAAGCCCAAGCAGGAGAAGAAGCCCGACGGCGAGACGGTGGACTTGGCCAAGCGCCAATTGCTGGCAAGACGTGTTTGCTTCCTTGCAGCTCCTCGTATGTGTATGGATGGTATCACTCACATTGATATTGTGCCTTGACATTGATGTAGGAGCTGGAGGCGAAACTGAAGTCGCTCGTGGAGCAAAAGCACGCAAAGTTTCTCCAGTTGAAGAACATTCTAGTGGAGGAAGCGCGCTCCAAGAGCACCAGCAGCACGTCCACTTCACCAGCCGCAGTCTCTGGAGCAGCAGCAGCAACGAATGGGCCAACGGCGGCGAAGAAGCGACGCATCGATTTCAAAGCCGGGTATGGGATGTCGCCCCAGGCCGACCAGAGTACTGTACCTTCTCTCCTAGGATCTCCATTGCCAGCGGTAGCATCTGCGCCGGTCATGTCATCGACGGCTGCCTCTGATGGGACAACAGTAGCAGCACCAGGTAGCATCAGCGAGTAGAAGCACACGAGGGGCTGGTATTTGCATAACTCTTCATATTCCTGTTGCTTTGCTGTCATTTCATGTTCATGATGGATCTGTATGCACTTGAGTGATTTTGCATTCGGGATCTTGTGATCAGCACTGACTGACACGCTTTTTGAAACCACAATCGATCGAAGAGGCGTCAGAGGACCCGAAACGACGTCGACGCATCAGCTTGCTGTCTCTCGATTCCAATGCAAGAACAGTGTAAACAGTGAAGGACAATCATGAAGCGGCATGCTGGTGGCAGAGAAGACGATGACGATGGCAATGACAATGGCAATGACAATGACAATGACAATGACAATGGCAAAAGCACCGAACTCTCGGATGCAGCTCCAGTATCGGAAAGATCCACCGCAACTGAAGATCATGACAGAACATTGACTTCATCAGCAACTTCGACGTCGACTCTGTGGAGCGACTCGCGCAAGCGCATCACCAGCTTTTCAGTGCCTTTTGGTTCTCTCTCAGAGGCATTTGGGTACGTAGTGTTCCTGATCCTCTTCATCGTCGCAACGTCTGTGATTGAGGAGAATAAGGAGGCGTTCTACTTTGCTGACCGCATCAAGAGCGCGCTCGTCGAGCAGCCGTTTGCGACGCCCATGACTCTGCGGTCCACAAATGGTGTCGCCATTTCCAGTTCTGCTACCGGCACCGTGAAGGGCAGTGTGCAAAAGAGCTTTGGCGTGATTCAGGACCAACCAGACGTGTGGGCATTTCTTCAAGGACCGTTCGCAGACGTCATCTATGGACCAGAAACCTATTCAAATACGAGCAATGAGGATGTACCGGAAACTACCGGCATGCCACTGTCCTACAATCGCGTACTTGGCGGCGTGAGACTGCGAACTCTGCGTGTGAAGCCCGACTCGTGCCCCTCGCTAAGTCAGATCCCCGAGTATTCATCGATCGTTCCGTACTGCTACAGCAGCTTTACCACAGTCATGGAGCAGCGCGACGGGTACGGACCCATCCTGAACAGCGGTGATATCACGGCGTCGATCTGCTTTGCGTTCGCGAAGGACTTCTTTGCAGACAAGGCCACAACGAAGAGCTATACTGACCTGCAGATATGCTACAGCGACTGCGAGCGCACGTGTGGCGAGCACTTTGGCGTCGAGAAGTTCCGGTATGTGGCAGCGTGTGACGCGCAGTGCAGTATCCACTGCAAGTGCGTCTACGAGCAGCCCGTGGGGTTCACAAACTTGTGTCCGGACCCGAACCCAAATGGAGCTGACGCTGCGCTTCCGACCGCGCGGTACTCATTCAACTGGAGCAGCAGCAGGGAAACTGAGTCGCTCTCATCGAGTGGCTACACCGGGACAACGTACTCTGGTTCAGGCTACGTCGTCGACCTCGCGGTGAACGGGACGCTCGCTCGAAGTACGCTGACCAAGCTGCGGGAAGATCGATTTCTCGATCTCGCGACGCGAGCACTCGTTATCGACGTGACGATCTACAACGCGTATCTGCAGCTCTTCAACATTGTACAACTGGTAGTCGAATTTCCGGCGACCGGCGGCGTCTTCGTGCAATTCTCAGATGTGGTACTGCATCCGTTCCGGTACTCAGCGAGCAGCAGCAGCAGCCTCGCGCGCATCGTGCTTGAGTGTCTTCTTGTCACGTACGTGACGTTCTGCTGGAAGGGGATGCTGCAGGGCATGTATCGTTCCGGTGGTGTCGGCAATTACCTCCAGAGCTCACCTTGGAACGTGGTGACGCTGCTCTTCCTGGCGGTATTTGCTGCGGTGGTTGGCTTTCGATTGTATATGATCGACCAGGAGTATGGGGTGCTCAGTGGTCGTGCCGCAAATGCTATTGAGAGCGCAACACTCAATACGACCCCCAAGTTCCAGTCGCTCGCACGCCTGTGTTACGCCGAGGGCGTGTTGGGCTCCGTGAATGCCGCGCTCGTGTGGCTCAAACTGCTGCAGTACACACAGGTATCGCAGCGTATGTGTCTGCTGCTGCGCATGTTGCGGCGCGCCACCATGGATCTCTTCTGGTTTGCCGTTTACTTCTTCGTGTGTCTCTGCGGCTTTGCGCAGATCGGGTACTTACTCTTTGGGATGAGCGTGCGGCAGTTCCGGTCGCTGGGCGTGGCGATCCTGTCGCTGCTGCAGGCCGTGGCCGGGGACCTCGACTACGGCGCGCTGAGCGACACGCACCACGTGCTTGGGCCGCTCTTCTATATTGCGTTCTACCTGCTGCTGCTGCTCGTTCTGCTCAACGTCTTCTTCGCAATCCTCAACGACGCGTACCTGCAGACCGTGGCTGAGCAGGAGGAGGAAGAGTATCAAGAGAGTGAAGACGCAGGAAGGTTCACGACTCAAAACGGCCAACAGGACTCGCAGGGACGAGGAGCGCTGGGCGACAATGGTGGAGAGGTGACGGAAGAGTGGCTGAGCCAGCACGCGCGTCGAGAGATGGCGCAGCTGCACAAGTATCCTTTCTCCAAGGGCTTCTCTCCTGCGATTCGGTTGCTGGTCGCCGATCTCAAGCACAGCATCTACGAGCTGCGCACGGGGCGCAAGGTGAGTCTGACCAAGGTGGACCCATCATTCGTCTCAGGTGTGTCCGTTAAGCCTCATAGCGGTAGTGGTATGGTTGGTGGCTCGTCGCGTAAGTGGGCGATGCAAGTGAAGAAGCAGTTGGACAAGCAGATACAACAGCACACGCAGTTGCGGCTGAGCCAGGAGCTCCAGACCAAGGACAGAGAGATGGACGCTTTGCGAGAGACAATCGACGCGGAGATCTCGCAGAAGCTCATGGGGCTCGTGGAGAGCAGTCGACAGAAGACGCAGCGCATGGGCGACATGGAGAAGGTGCTGGGCGCGATCGAACAGCTCTGCCAGAAACTCATCACAGACACGGCATACCTGCGCGATGAGAGCAACAACGATGAGAGTTCAGCGAGAGGGCGGTTCTATAACCGAAGTGGTGGTAGTCGCGGCAGTGGTGGTGGGAATGTAGCACAAAGAAGGATTCAGAGTCCCTCGCAGCAGCAGACCCGTACGACGACCACAACACTCGGAGGCGTGGGCTCTGGCAACAGTGCTCTACAGTCGTCGACGAGACACGCGACCGCAATGTCCAAGCCGCAGAGCCTCGCAGCAGCACTGCGATCAGCTCAGGGAGATACTGATGAGAAAGGAAGTTCAAGACCAGGTAGCGGTGGATCCAGCAAGAAGCTCCTGCTGAAGCGAGGCAGCGCAGAGGAGATCGAGGAGATCACGCTCTAATCCGCACTAGTACATGCTGAGAAACCAATGTTCATAAACTCTATTGTGCGTATTCGTTTGTTCGCATGAAGCGGATAGCTGGTCAAGAAGTTTTCTAGATGATGGCTGCAAAGTGCGAGCCGTGGCGTGTACCTGCAGGTGGGTGAGGCTGGGAATGAGGTGCATGTATCCGTATACTTGAGGACTGGGGCTGACGCGAGTCATCGTCTTTCAGAGACGCTGCTGGTGGTGGTGCGTGGGGGATTGACGAACCTGGGGCCGTGGGCTGGAGATGGTGACTGGTGGTGGGGATACTAGGCTTTGTGACATGATGATCAGCAGCAGGTGAGGCGACTGCAGCAGCTGCTGCTGGATGAAGACTGATCCTCCGTCGAGCAACAATGGCGCTGCCACCACTACTGTCACTACTCGCGCCTGTTGAACTCGTATCCCCCGCATTTGAGACTGTCGGCGGGTGTGTTGCCGCCCCCGCGTTACTTCGTGGAGACGCTTGGTGCGAGACCTCGAGCGTGTGACGTCTTGGATTTGCATGATTTCCATTCGGAGCAGCAGCTGCAGGAGCTCGCTGTTGATGATGCGCAATGGGCATGAGCGCAACCATCCCGTTGCTCACTGACACACGGCTCCCTCCTGCAGTCGAACCACCAGCAGCTCCATATGAAGGTGTAATCCCAGACGGCTTCATGATGATCGAGCCCGACGGTCTTCGTGGCGGCACTGGGATCACTCCGACGCCACTTGGTGGCACAGCTGATGCCAGCGGCTGGTGATTCCAGCCATTGTTCAGCAGCACGAGGTTTCTGCCGCTGCGAACTGAGCTCGGTCGACACGGCTGACTGGGTGATGGCGATGACGTGGCTGCTGATGCTGAGATCCCAGGCTGCTGCAGTTGGTGCTGGGCGTAGTGCGAATGCGGATGTCGTGGTGACGCCCCCGACGGTGTCGCTGCGCGCGTAACGTTCTCTTTGTGACTGTAATGTGAAGATGAAGATGAGGGTTGAGTCGAGTGTCGTCGCGCACTGCTGCTGTCATTCGATGACGCTTCATTGCTTGATGAACTCTGAGGTTGGCCAGTACCACCACTCGTGCCCGCCATCGCACTGACACTGACAACTTTCTTCGCGCCAACTTGACTCGCGTGCGTAGGTGACGGTTTCGATGGAGTACCGTCATCAAGACGCTTGTGCTGCGGGACTGGAGCACTAACACCACCACCACGTGGCGTCATCCCACCACCATTAGCGCTCGCGTTTGAGCCGCCACTGCGGTCCTTCATGATGCGCACGAGCTTGCTATAGAGCAGGTAGTAGGACGCTGTCGTGTTGTTGTGCGCGTTCTTCTGCAGCGCGTCGAGCACCTCGCCCCTGCCAAAGCCGAGCGTGTCGAGCTGGACGAGGATCATGTCCTTTATCACGGTACTCTCGCGCTCCGCCAGCGTCCTCGGTAGCACAGCGCGCATGCTCATGAACCACGGGTGCTGCCGGATCATCTCGATCGTGAAGCGCTTTTCCGGGTTCGTCTCGAGGATTCGGCGAATCAGGTCCTGCACCGACTTTGTGGTAAGTAAGAGCCACACAACACTCCTGTTAGCGCCTCAACAGGGTTATACAATGGGCACACAATAGAGATGCTAGGCTTACGTGTGAGAGAAACGGTGGGAGTTTGTAGTCGGCGCTCAGGATCTTCTTGTAGAGCATGTTGGTATTGCTGTCCTCGAAGGGCAGGTAGCCGCAGACCATGGCGAAGAGCACGACCCCAAGGCTCCAGATGTCTGCAACGGGGCCTTTGTACAGTTTTCCCTCAATCATCTCCGGTGCCGCGTAGCAGGGCGAGCCGCAGGCCGTTCGGAGCAGCCGACCGCCGTCGTGCGTGTTGCTCAGGCCAAAGTCCACGATCTTGACGAGGAACCCACAGCCGCCACCGCTCGAATGTGACTGGAGCAGCAGGTTCTCCGGTTTGAGGTCCCTGTGCGTGATCTCATTTGCATGGAGATACGAGAGGCCGTCGACGATCTGCTGGAAGAACACGACGGCGTCCTGCTCGCGGATGCGGTGGTGTGCCACGATGTATTCGAACATCTCGCCGCTGTCCACGTGCTCCATAATGAGATAGATGCGCTCGGGCGAGTCGATCACCTCGTAGAGCTACACATAAGTTCAAAGGAGAGTGAGCTCTACATCAACCTAGACTAGCATAGCACCTCGGTTAACCTACGCACCTAGGCTAGACACTCTCATAACTCACCTGGATGATGTTCAGGTGCCGGTTGCGCTTGAGGATTTTGATCTCGCGCGCCACGCGCTCGACGTCGGCGACCTGCACGATGCGTTTCTTCTCGAGGATCTTGACCGCGACCTTCTCCCCCGTGGGCAAATGTAGGCCGATTTTCACTTTCCCAAACGTTCCTTTGCCGATTGTCTCGCCCAAGACGTACTCGCCCACGACGTCGCCAGCCTCGCCATCGCCCGTTGGGGTCGGTCTGCTCACGAGCGACTGGGTTCGCTGCTGCTGTCTGGGTGTGGTGGATACTGCTGCCACCGGTGGCTTTGCAGACGGCTGAGCCTGAGTCTGAGGCTGCTGGGGTTGCTCTGGACTGGAGTTGTTACTCTGTGTGGGCTTCTTCAAAGGCGACGGGGATTCAGAAGCGACAGCAGGAGAACTCATCACAGCGCCCTTCCCGCCACTCGCGGTCATCACGCAGGCAGGTGAGCGGATAGAGAAGCACGATACCGGAGCTGTGTCGCCTACCACATCGCCCAGCCAGATGAACTCTGCTCCTAGTCGTAACAACAATACCTACAGACAATGCGCTCGGCCAAGTCACGCTGGTCTGCCAATTTTGACGAGCCTGTGAGTCCTGAGCCCTTCTATTAATACAGGGAGCTCGAGCCAAATATATCAAGCAACTCCATGCAGATATGATGATGAGACAGATTGAAAGCGTATTGGACAAGCATAACGAGCACCAACCTAGTAAGCTTCTTACTTGCCATTGTCGCCATTCTGCAGCTGATGCAACAACATCTCGACTGGCAGCAGACTCGCGTCGTGCGTGAGCACCACGTCGTAGAGCGCCAGGTACTCGTCCAGCAACTCGTCCACATGCGTGTTCAGGAATCCGATGCGGATGATCTCGTCGCTCTTGTACTCGAGTCCGTTGGCCATGGTCGTGTCGCCGCGCGAGTCGCCCAATAGGATGATGTTGTGGCGCTTCTCCATCTGGCACTGTTTCCAGAAGGGCGTGTCGAGCAATACACTAGCGTTCTTGTTCGACGAATGGATCATATCGCCTCGGAAATTCGTGATCGTGCCGTTGTCATCAAACTGCATCATGTTGGACACCACGTGGACATTCAAAGGGGTCTCCTTGGCCTCTTGCAAGGCGTACTCCTTCGCTAGGATCGCGTGAATCACATCGTAGAGACCCGCTGAGAAGATGAGCACGGGCACATTCGCCTGAGTCAATAGCTGGAAGATCTCGTGGAAGCCTCGGCGGAAGCCCAGGTCGCTCTGAGCCACTGCTTGTGTGATCTGCTGCTTCGTGAGCTTGTAGTCTATCAGCAGGTCGTTCGATCCGGTCCACCTGCGTAGGCAATTGGGTATACATGAGGGAGGACGTTAGGATTCTAAAACACTGCAGTATGTAGGGACAAACCGATTGAACCAGCGTATCGTACCAGTCGATCATGAAGGGTAGCTTCTCCTCCTGGGACATCGTTGGGGACATGTAAATGGGGAAGAAGCGCGCAAAGAGCTCGCGCTCACGCGCACAGAGTGCCGGGTCCAGCACGCTGCTCGTCATGAGCGCACCGTGACTGCTGGCCTCCTGCTCACCTGCCATAGCCAACATTTGAATGAGTTAAGAATGAGACCATGTCGCTAAGACACATATGTGCGAATGAACAGTACCGTTGGGCTTGTAGTAGGGCGTGAGCGTCTGGTCAAAGTCCGCGATCACGAGCAGCTTGTCCATGCCGTCGGTAGAGAACTTCTTCCACTTCTTCGCGAACGCGTCTATCACATTATGCACGCACCGTAAGCAGACAACAGAAAGTATCAGCCCAGCGGTATAAACCACACACGTAGTGCTCCGCATGACCAGCTCAAGCAGCCAGCCAAGGCGTGGATACATTACCTGGATTGCCGATGAGCAGGTGTGGCGTCCCACGCGCGCCACCGCTGTACTCGGGGTTGCCTTGCGCTGCTGCTGCACTGCGATCTCTGGTACTGCTACCGCTGAGTACTCCAGCGCAGGCGAGAGCGGCCATGGACGGCGCAAGGCGGCGTGTGAAGATGCTCATGACTCACTCCAAGGTGTGAATGATTGATTTGCAAAAGCGCTTACGAGAAGTGAGGGCGTGACTCCCGTGAACACCGGCAACGTGAAGTCATTGTTCCATTTTGTAGTATTTATGTAAAAATGCTGATAAATGGTTGCTGGTTTTTTTTGCGTCTTTACTTGTTATGGCTCATATACCGTAAACTTCACTGCTAAGAGACTTGATTAAACTATCCAATACAGCATGGATGAACACTTTCAAATACGGGAACAAGCCGATTGTGGCAACCGCGAAGGTAGACGCGGGACTGGACCTGGATGACGAGCTCGAGCAGCTACTCAAGGAGCAAGAGGACTTTGTGAAGCAGTGCTGCTTCCAGGTTGTTCATGCTTCTTCCTATCCAGTGCTGTATGGCTATTAGCAGGTAGTCACCAATTTGCTGATATGCAAAAGCAAAGGATATCTATCGACTGAGCACAAACAAGAGAGGGTTTGCTGACACTCACAGCACACGAAATCATTTGCTAGCAGACAAGACAAAGGCGAATTCAGCTTTGGGATCACTTTGACAAGGTTACGCAAATAGTGAGACGTGACTCGGTCCAAGGCTCGCTCGCACAGGCACTTGGAGCTAGCTCTTCAACACAAAGCACATGGGCAACAGCAACAAGCTCTACAGGGCATACGAGCGCTTTCAGGAAAAGAAGATCTAATAAGCAGTTCGTAAATTAAGAAATGCACTCTGGTGCCCTAATGGGATGGTACAAGCCCTCCCTAAAAAACTCGGGCTTCTCTGATTTTATGACAGTCGAATACCCTATATCGCTCGCTCGCTCTTGGCTGACGAAGCTGCTAACACGTGCGGAAGCTCTTGCCCTGAATCCAGCTGCCCAATCCGCGAATTATGCCCCACGTGCGTGAGAATACAGCCATGAAGAGCCAGCCGAACTCGCCGTCACCCGAGAGGTCCTGGTCGCGCCCCAATTCGCGGATGCACTGCTGGTAGTGCTCGACGTTGGCGCCACCCAGGTGGGTCGACTCGGCGAACGAGAGCCCGCTGTTCTTGTAAAGCGGGAGCACGGTCGCGATGTTCCAGCAGCTGTCGTACACGAGTCGTCGCGGCACGCCCTTGGCGCTCAGCAGGTGCGAGAGGTAGTAGTCGTCGCCAAGAAAGCACGATTTGGACATGTTGGCGACTTCGAACGCCGGTAAAGTCGCCTTTCCAAGCCCAAAGAACTTGCGCTTGACTGCGACGCCACCAGCACCGCCCACGAACGAGACCCTGTTGACACCTACTTCCAGGCTGCGGCCGCAGTAGAGCGAGTCCTCGGCCGAGATCCAGCCACCGAGCACCGCGATCGCTTCGTTCGGGAACTTGGTCGAGTGATGCAGTGCGCGCTCGCAGAGCTGCGAGGGGTAGATACGGTCGTCGTCGCCGTACACGATGACCGTGTCCGGGTCGTGCTCCGCGAGCAGCGTTCCGAGCACTTTGCTCGCTGGACCGAAGTCCGTGTCGAGCAGGATGATGCGTACTTTTTCGTGAAACGCGCTTGCACCAGTTGCGAATGTCATGCCGTGGAAGTCTGAGTTGTTGAACTTACGGATGTCCGCCGCGAGCCACGACGGGATCGCCACGGGCTTCTTGCGGTACGCGCGCGGTACGACGACGTAGATCGCGTCAAAACCCTCGCCATCCTGCGTCACGAGCGCGTCCAGCACCGGCTGCAGGTTGTTGATGCGGTCCGATATCGTCGTGAAGCTGAACACAACACGCGGGCGGCTGAGGCTCGCGCCGGCGCCGCTCGACGCGCCAAAGTCGTACGACTGGAAGCTCAACAGAAAGACCGTGGTCGAGACCACACCAACGCCCAGCAGCGCCGCAAACCACTTGCGCAACTGCATGTACTTCTGCTGCTGCCTCTGCTTCTTGCTGCCGGTACTGATCTCCGTCTCCTTATGCATAGACGACAGCGCCAGGTCTTCTTTCTGCACAAACATCACCTGCGAGTATGGCTGCGTGCGCACGTGGTGTCGAAAGCACAGGCGCCTGATCACCAGTGCTGAGAAGATCGCGAGACCAGCGAGCGCCATGAGCAGCGCCACGCGCGGGAGCAACACGCGCTCGGCGTAGAGGTCCGTACAGACGCCGCTGTTGGCGCTCATGGCCTGTGGTGCGTGCTGGCGCAGCGTCGCCATCTTTTGCTTGTCTTTCCTTTCTAGCTGGTTGGTTGCTGTTGCGGAAGTGAATGAAGAGCTACGATAGATGGGTCGAAATGATGATGCTGCTGCTGCTGGGCTGATGTATTTTGGGTGTGCATGTTGCTCCTTGTGAACAAGCGCGACCTTTCGAGACAGACGATAAGCTGCGCGTTGTGGGGGTTTTCTACTCGTATATTGTATGGAATTGATTCTCGCGCTTCATTTACCTTTGTGATACTACTACACTTACCTTTTTATGATGCTGCACCTTCATCTTCTATTTTTAGCCAGCTGATTTAGCTTGACTCACTGAAGGTCGAATTAAAAGATTGGTTTACTACTTCAACGTAATGCAACCCGTTATCAAAGGGCTCTTTTTGAATCTCTGTCTCATGCATGCTGAAGCAAGATAGATCGATCATCGGCCAATCATGTGCCCGGATGGAAGCATATCTACTTTGATTGGGCGAAACCGAAGCCCGCGGTGTTTACTCTCGTCGATGAGCGGCTGAAACTTCTTGCGAGCGCTCAGCTCGCTTGATTTGCAGCAAAAGCGTACTTCAACCTTCATCTTCGACCGTCTTTGCCGATAGGAGCGACTCCTTCGGCCCAACGAAGGCAACGAAAGCAATGGAAGCAATGGAAGCAATGGAAGCAATGGAAGCGGATTGGAATAGTCCGCATCAGCACGCTTTGCATACCCATCCTGTTGACCAAACACACAACGTGTTCCGACATGTTGACATTCACAATACTATCTGCTGGTATGATGCCAACTGGGCTGGGAGGTCTGTGCTTGATCCCGCATGTGACAAGAATGATCGCGAGCGAGCGACTCTGCTCTCCATGATTGCGGCAGAAGAAACGAGCCAAAGAAGAGCTGCCAGATCCTGTCACAATACACGTCGCTTTCGAATGCACGAAGGCAAGCAACACTTGTGTCATGATAGAGCTTGTATGCAGTCTGTATGATCGCCCACAGCAATCTCTTGAAGTCGCCGACCTTGGCTTGGATGGCCTTGAGGTGCACGAAGGTGCCGTCAGCACCGCAGTTGAGACGCTCGGTCGCGAGGCGCGAGCCCATAACTACAGCGCACGACGAGTGGGACCACGTGGCGTCCCCGACGATCCCAAGGCGGTCATGAAGACCATCATTTGCGTGTCGCGCAAGATCGCCGGGTAGATGTTCTGGCACGAGGTTGTGCACGGCAGCGCGAGCAGCTTCGAGACCGTGTTCACGTACGGGAGGCCAGTGACGCGCGCAAGCGAGTTACCCCAGCCCGAGACGTAGTAGTAGTCAAAGTCCTTATTGTATTCGTAGTTGATCCACTCCTCGTCTGTGAAGACCTGGCAAAAGCGGCGCTGGATCTTGCCGAGCAGGTTCATCTCGTACATGCACAAGCAGGTCCGTCATGCCAAAGAGGTCATCGGAGATGAAGCCAAAGCCAGGCGAGAGCTTCTCGAGACGTGCGAGTGACTGAGGCATCCACGGGGCCGAGAACACTCTCTGGCTCCTGGTACGGGCCCGAAATGCTCTTCGGGGACTTCACGCACGTGTCGATCGGTGTGAGTGTGTTGGCACCGAGGTCGTCGTGTCCAAATACACAACACATTCAGACATGTTGTATTGTATTAAATGCCGCTCCTCTGGATACTGACGTTGGTCGAGGGAGTCATCTTCCATTTAAGAGCAAAAACACAGCCACTCCGCATTCTCGCTGACGACAGCAACGAGGTACCCACAGGCAGATAGATAGAGGGCGAGAAGGATGATCTCGAGCTCGACGCGCGAGAAGGCTAAGGCCACGAAGGCGTACCTGGAGCAGAAGTACGCGACGATGAAGAAGGAGCGCGAGGAGAGTCGCGCGCGGCGCGACACGCTCGAGCAACAGATGAGCGCGATGAAGCTCACAGAGGACAAGAAGGCGCAGTATCGCAAGGAGCTGGCCGTGCAGGAGATTGACAACATGCGTCACCAGCGCAAGCGCCTGGGCGTGCAGGACTTCCAGCCGCTCGCGGTCATCGGTCGCGGTGCGTTTGGGGAAGTGCGCCTCGTGCGCAAGAAGGATAGTGGTGAGGTCTTCGCGCTCAAATCGCTCGTGAAGAGCGCCATGGTGATGAAGAACCAGGTGGTGCACGTCAAGGCTGAGCGCGACATCCTCGCGTCAGCCGACAACGACAACGAGTGGCTCACGACGCTGCATTACTCGTTCCAGGACGATCACATGTTGTACATGGTCATGGAGTTCTTACCTGGCGGCGACCTTATGGGTCTGCTCATCAAGGAGGACACACTCAGCGAGGAGACCACGCGCTTCTACGCGGCTGAGATGATCCTCGCGATCGAATCTGTCCACGAACTGGGTTACATCCACCGCGACATCAAGCCGGACAATGTGCTGCTGGACGCGCACGGCCACCTGAAGCTCACGGACCTCGGGCTCTGCAAGAAGATGGACACGCGCGTGGACTTGCTTCCTGTCACGCAACACTCGATCGATGCGTCGATGACGGCTGCGAATGGTAGTGAGATGGGCCAACTCGACGGCCCTGATGCGTCCCGCAGCCGTCCGTTCCTGCGCAACCGCCAGGTCGCGTTCAGCACGGTCGGTACACCCGACTACATTGCTCCGGAGGTGCTCGCGCAGAAGGGGTACGGCAAGGAGTGCGACTGGTGGTCCATGGGTGTGATCCTGTACGAGTGCTTGGTAGGGTATCCGCCTTTTTATGCGGACGAGCCGATCCAGACGTGCCGCAAGATCATCACGTGGCGCCAGTCGTTCGGGTTCCCGCCCGAGGCCAGGGCTGTACTCAGTCCTCAGTGCATGGACTTCATCCGACGCCTGCTGTGCAACGCCGAAAACCGCTTGGGCAATGGCTCGGTGAACGATATCAAGCAGCACCCGTGGCTGCGTGGCATTGACTGGGCCAATCTGCGCAGCATGAAGGCGCCATCGATCCCGCCAGGCGGTGGCGTCGAGTTTGAGAACACGCTCAAGCAATTGCAGTTGAACGATCCGCAACAGAGCGGGCTCGCGTATCAGGCGCTCGTGAAGGGCATCACATCCAACTTCGACCAGGTGCAGGAGCCCTGTGAGCTGCCAGCGATGCCGGCGTCGCACTTGAACGCCGCTGCGAATGTTGCGTCGTCATCCTCAACGAACATGCCCCCAGCGCCGTCGGGTGCGAGCTTTGGGGCGAACTCGCACGTCGGCACGTCACCAGATGAACTCCCGCCGGCATTCGGACCAGACGGCAAGCCGCTGACGTTCAACAAGTTCATCGGCTACACATACAAGCGTAAACCGAAGGTGCGCTTGGCGCTGGACGAGGTTGAGTTTGAGAATGGCAGTGGAAACGGGGCTCAGCAGGTGCAGCAAACGAACTACGGCAGCAGACCGGGGATGCAGTTCACTCCACCGCAAGCCGTGCCAGTGAATGCGCAGACAAACAATGTCGTGTACACCAACTCGGGGACGATGCAGCAGACGGCACGACAGCAACAACCGGATGCGGCAGGCAACGTGTTCATGCCGGCCACAAGCGTTCAGCAAACGCATCAACAAGCGCTTGCTCCAGCAGGCAACATGTTCACGTCCACTACGAGCCAACAGCAGCAGCAGTCCGGCACACCGAGCAACGTGTTCACTCCAGTTGTGCAGCAGCAACAGCAACACAGCGGCCTAGCGAGCAACATGTTCAACTCAGCTGCTGCCGCTCAGCAAGCAGCACGAGTCCAGCAACAGCAACAGTACGGCAGTGCGTAGCTAAACAACTGAGCAAGGTGAAGCCCTCCTAACTTCCGAGTGAATCGTTCCCAGACAGCCAGCATAATATGAACCAACCAAATGAATCAAGAAACATGTAAGCAGCAGCCTTTGTGTGTGTGAATGTGAATCTTATCTTCGCAACATTGTCATGGTTCGGTATAACGCTTGATTCTTGATTCAGTTGTCATCCAGGTAGAAGTTCCAGACGCTGACGCAGGAGTCGCAACCGACGGATACGAGTTGACGCTCGTCGGGGCTCCACGCCAGGCAGTTGACCGTGTCTGAGTGGCCCTGACCCGTGGTCACGAGCGCCATGGAGCCCAGATCGAACACTTTGACCTCGCAGTCCTCGCCGCAGGTCGCCAAGTACCGTCCCGAGGGCGAGACGCTCGCGTTCGAGACCTTGAGGCGACTCGGATCCATGAGGTACCCCACAGGGTCGGCCGCGTCGCAGTCCCAGAAGAGTAGCCGCCCATCGGAGCCCGCTGTGATGATCTCCGTCTCGCTGTCGAGCCGCTGCGTGATCCCATTGAATGCGCCCTCGCGCACCTGCTGCGCCACGATGCGACGCTCGCTCTTGAGATCGTAGATGAAGAGCGCCTTGTCCAGTCCACACGAGTGGACCCAGTGCGGCTTGCCCACGTCCACGAGCACCTGAGTCACGCCGCGCTTGTGCTCGTGGAACTGGAGCACGAGCTCGCGTGTCTGCGCCGACCAGACGTTCACGCCGCCGTCGCTGGCGCCGCTGACAATGTACTTGTCGCTGCTCGTCACGGACGTGACCTCCCCGCGATGCGCATTTGCAATGTGCCACTTTTTTTGGGCCGTTCCGACGTCGTAGGCGCGTATCCAGCCGTCCGCCCAGCCTGAGATCACGGTCGGCGACTGTGACAAAGTTGATCCACTGCTCAAGCGCTTGGTGATGGCGACCGAGAGGCCGCCTGTAGCCTCGGTCGCCATGCACTTGAGTTGGTACGTCGACAGGTTCCAGATGCGCACGCTGCCGTCGACCGAGATCGTCGCGAACTCCTCGCTCGAGTCCCCGAAGGCGCAGCTCGTGATGGAGCCCAAGTGGCTGCTTGCGAGCTCCGTCGGTGCCAACGTATTGGCGACGATCGTGTACATCTTCCCCGCCGAAGTGCCTGCGAAGACCTGCGAGCCGTCAGGCGAGACTGACAGACTCGAGATTCCTCCCACGAGCTGCACCTGGCCGACCAAGTTCCAGTCCGAGTCTCGGCCCACGAGCTTCTTCATCACACCATCACCAGCGCCAATGTACACGTAACCCGTGGCTTGACAGCAGACGATGCTGTGCACGCCATTGCGTGAGACTGGGATCGCGTTGCGGAACACCTGCGCGTCGATGTTGAAGACGACGAGCTCGCCCGCCATGGTGCCCGCGAGCAGATCGCTCCGTGAGTGGGTCATGGCCGCGCACAGGTAGCTCCTCGTGAGCCCGACGTTAGGCATGTTGAACGTTGAGACGTCGAGCTTATACTGCATGCAGCTGATGTCGTAGGCGAGCTCGCCCAGCAGTAGTTGGCTCGAGTGCGCAAAGGTCATGGTGTACTTGGGGCGTCGGCATTTCTCCTCAACGTGGCCCCAGTTGAGGATCGTCACGGGCGTCGGGAATGACTTGGAGAGCACTACCTCGGATGTCTACAGGTACGTAACAAGGTAACGAGCCATATGAGAATGCCTCATACCTAGCTTCATCATAATACTGAAACTCTCAATAAGAACGCACCCGCATATCCCAGATGATAACGTGACAGTCCTCCGAGGAGGCCGCGAGGAAGTGATCGTCGGGCGAGAACGCCATCTGCAGCACAGGTCGCTGGAAGCCCAGAAGGCGGTAGAGCTCCTGCTGCACGCTGAGCTCCCAGACCACGACCGCCGCGCCCTGGTCCTATTTAATGGGCGTCAGCATCAGTCGATGGCACTAGCCTTGCCACCATTGAGTCAAAGACTGGCACGTGCATGTGTGTACCTGGCGCCTCTTGGAGCAGACCTGCGCGGACGCTAGAAGTCCTCCGGTGTTGGACATCGCGAGCACGTTGACCTCCTCGTCGTGGCTACGCAGGAGCTGCTGGTTGTGCGTCTCGTGCACGTTGCCCACGACCACCGCGGCGCCCATGCTTTTCATCCAAACAGCGCACACATCTCGTTAATACACACACACACACACACAAAGGCGAACCCAGTGTATCTACTTGCCAGGTGATGAAGCTCGCCGGGTCACCTGGGTGCGCGTGAATCGTGCCCTTGCCCTTGCCCGTGTAGCCGCTCACGTGCTCCAGCTCGATACTCACGGCTGCCTGCTGCTCGTGCTGTTGTTGATAGAAGCCGTCTCTGCTGTTGAGGCTCTGGCGCTGGTTGCTACTGTAGCTGTTCATGGCTATGGGCGCTTGCTTGTTCGCGTAGCCCCCATTGGTATTGCCGTAGCCAGAGGAGGCCGTGGCGCTCGGCGCGAACAAGTCTGGGTCCACGCCTCTGCTCTGGCGCTGCATCCCTAAATGTATCGCCGTTTGCTATTGAAGGCGGTGGTGACGCTCATGGGGCCGTCTCTTCAAGGTCGTGATCGCTGTGTGAAACGGCGCCGAGCAAAATGCAGAAGAGGGGTACGTTACGTTTACATGTTGTGGGCTCGTTAGCTGAGTTGACTTGTGAATGCGAACTGCTTGATAACGGCTGCCGAGGCAAAAGCTTCAGCACCTCCCGCGCTGTGATCATCCTGACTGACACACGCGACAACTATCAACTGTGCTCGCCTGTAGCGCGTGGCTACTGCCACAAGTCTATCTGTTGCAGGTGGGAACATCTTGTTGGCCTCTTCTTCCGCCTTTTTTTGCAGCCAGCACGCCATACAAAAGAGTTGCCTATTGTGTGTGCGGCATACAAACTCAAAGTCTATTTCCTGCTTTGTTGGGCGTCGAAAAACAGAGGATGCATTTTTTCTGAAAGGAAAACTACTTTAGGGGAAGATTAACTTTCAAAGCTGTTGAAAGGGGTTGTATAGATTTGTGTAATTTATGTGGCCCACAACACGTAAGAAACGGAAGAAATGGAAAACGCTGAGAAAAAGAACGAATCCAACAGACAGTGGATAGTGGACCATCCACTTGACGGATTGTTATGCGCTCTATACACAGAGTGAGCAGCGCACCGGAACCAAATAGCACAAATCAGACTTTCATATCCGGCTATACGATGACTTTATACAAATTCATGTGTATCTTGCAGGGTAACTCTATCCACAATTGCCCGAAAAGCCCCGAAAGAAGCTGCCACGCAAACGTCGACGGCTGTCGTTCCTTCTTTCCTTTTTTTCGTGGGGACGCCGACGTCGCAAGCAAGCAAGTGACCGACTGCGCGCCGCGCAAGTGCTCAAAGGGCCGCAATCTCCAACTCGATCGATCGCTCGCTGATCCGCCGCCACCGCTGTCCGCATATCCGCCACCGCCTGCGTGTGTGCGTTTGTTTGTGTGGTTGTCTTTGTGTGGCCCGTCCCTCCGCCACTGCCGTAGAGTCCGCGTGTGTCTCTCTGTCTCTTGCTGTCTGTCGACTCGCGCTGGATCTCAAACAACCCCCTCGCTCCGACTGACCGAACGCAAAGCAAGCAAGCAAGCAAACAAGCACGCAAGCAAGCCAGCAAAAGCCAACAAACAAACAAACAATCTCTCTCTCGCGATCCGCGCGGACGGCTGCACACACACACAACAACAACAACAACAACAAGCCGCCCACTCGCACATATCGTCATGCTGCGCGCCAAGCACATGGGCTTCCGCAGCGTCAAGCGCGTGGAGGTCAAGGCCGAGACGACGACGCCCGGCGAGGTGCGCACCACGACGGACGCCAATGGCGCGCGCGTGAGCACGAGCCGCGGCCGCCGCACACTGCCCAAACTCGAGTTCTCGGTGGACGAGGACGGCGCGATCCTGCACGGACCTCAGCGCGGTGCATTACCGACCCCCGGTTTCTTCAGCAGCAGCAGCGGGAATGGAGCTAGCGGAGGCTTTAACGCCACGACCGCGCCCAACGACGCGCTGGCTGAGCGCGACCTGCTTTACCAGTCGGCGAGCTTCCAGGCGCTGCATATGCGCGACTTCCCGTCGCCACCTAGCCGCAGCAGCACTGGGAGTAATAACCAGCGCGATATGAGTCATTTTTTCGACGAGACCGACGAGGACGCGATGGTGATGGGTGGTGCTAGCGCCAAGCGCCAGGCGGCGGCGGCGGCGTTGCCTGTGCCGCCCATGAAGGAATGCGTGCTGAACGACACCCGCGCGACGACCATGGCGATCAAATACGACAACGGTGTGGGAAAGTTCGTCTGCGGCTCGTCTATTGAGAGATTTTCGGGCCACACGGGCGTGTGCCGCGTGCTCGGTAGCAAGAAGTACCCGATCATTCCGCATAGTCTCCAGATTGGTGACCTGCTGCGCATCGGCTCGGTGGGGCTCGTGGTCTGCGAGCTGAACCGCACAGCAAGCGACGAGACGCAGGAGGCACTTAGCGAAGACGAGTACGAGTTTCTCAAGGAACACTACCTCAGTCTACCGCTGCAGCAGACGTTCCATCCGACCGAGGCCCACAACAACAACCACAACAATGGCGACGAGGAGGACGAAGACGACGACGACAGCAAGACGAACAGTCGACGCGGCGGCTTTCGCGCTGGCGAGACGTCCGACGAGGGCGAGTCCGAGGAAGACCGACGCGCCGGCGGCCGCTCGAACTCGGACTCGCTGAACGGTGACGACCTCGAGGCCGTGCGCGAGCGCTCAATCGGTGCCTCGGGCATGGTCGGCAAGAAGTTCTGCTACATCTGCTACGACGGCGACGAGGAGCCCGAGGAGAACCCACTCGTGGCGCCGTGTCATTGCAAGGGTGATACCAAGTACGTGCACCTGAACTGCCTGCAGCGCTGGAATAACAACCTAGACGCCGACGGCACGAACCCGAACCAGAAAGTGTGCGCTGTGACCAACACAGACGGCCTGGACGTGTGCACGATCTGCAAGGCGACGTACTTGACGAGCGTCAAGCTCGAGGATGGCCGCGTTGTGTCGCTCTTGGCGCAGAAGCTGCCGCCGCCGTACGTGACGTTCGCCGTTGTGACGCAGCACGAGACGCGGAATCGACAGACCGCGTTGACGAATACGCGCTTCCAGCTGAGCTTTGCCAAGTAAGTTTCCTGTGTGCGATGTATGTTAAAATTGGTGTACGGTTACTGACTGACATGTTGTGTGAACTATGTGAATGTAGCATGCCTCGCAACCAGCAGTACTTGACGATCGGACGCTCAACGAACAATAACATGACGCTGCGCTACCGCACTGTCTCGCAGCTCCACGCAAAGATCAAGTACCAGGATGTAAGTTCCTAAGGCTTGTGTGTGTGTGGAGTTGCTCCAATGTTTTCTACCGGTGTGCTAACGTTTCTATATTTTATTGATTCTGCAGGACAACTTCTTCCTGTTTGACGCCTCGAGCTCGAATGGCACGATGCTGTTCCTGAGTAAGCCGCTGGAGCTGGACTGGAATAAGACCGTGCACGTGAAGATCGGGCGCACAATACTAACGCTCAAGTCTAAGAAGCGGTGGAAATGGTCAGGCGGGAACAGCGAGCAGAACGGGAACGAATTAGAATACGGCTCGACGGTTGGCTCGCCGCCTCCTCCAACTGCAAACTCGGGAGTATTTGCGTCGACGCCGACAAACCAGGCAGTAAGCGCGAGTGCCACCAGTCCGCCAGCACACGCCCGCTCCAGCTCGAGCCACAGCCAAATCCGAGCCGCACACCGATCATTCCCGAACCGATTCGAGTCCAGCGGATCGGCAGTCCTGAACGATCCAACCTCTGAGCTCGTGTCGTCCCCGTACTCGCTGCGTGATGTCCTTGGACGTTCATACCTGAGCGCTGGCTCGCGGCAGGGCTTCCACGAGCTGGGGGATCACGATCTTCCGTCGCCACACGCAGGACTGGGCAACCAGATCGAATCAATCCGCCTGAGCGACCTGGTGGAAGAAGAACCGATGCTTGCGGCTGCGAACGCGAATCGACGGGAAGCCCAGGAACCGCTGTTTCTAGCGCAGGACCGCCGCAATCTTCTGCGGACCGGCTCCTCTGGATCGGTGCATTTTGATGTCGACGAGGAGCGTCATCTCCAGCAGCAGCAACAAGAAGCTGTGCTATTTGAGATCGCCGACTCGTTCGCAGACATCGACCTGGCGGCTTCGGGGGCGACGGGGGGCGGTGGCAATCCGATCGTTGTAGACGGTGACAGCGCAGTCCACGGAAACAGAGACTAGCGAGCGAACAGACTGCGTGAACCTCTCCCTTCGTTCCACATGGAACCCAAAAACTTTCCTTTCTTTCTCAACCAGCGTGCCTTCACGTACCCACCCAAAACGAATTCACTACCAATATATTTAACAAAACTCAGTACCTGTTCTTTGCGACGTTATGGTCCGAAAACGGGAGGATGGTTTTTATCGAGCATTTTGTGCTACCAGAGAGCGTTCATTGGTAGGAGTACAATTATGTGTGCTCGCTGCCTACGGGTGGTTGCCTGTCCAGAGCTTGGTGGGTGCCATGAGCTCGTGGCCCACGAGTTGCTTCCAGCTCTCGTGGGTCTGCTGGATCACCTCGACGGCGAACTCGCGCGACTGGGCCTCGCCGTTGAACGCGAACTCGCTCGGGCGCTTACCGTCCGGGATCTTGTAGTCACGGAACCAGCGATGGATCTGCGGCACAACGTCGTGCAACTCCGTCTTGGCTAGATCACGCACGTCGTTGAGCACGGCAGCGAGCGGGTCGTTGATGTTGATGGCCACGACCTTCCAGTCTGTCTCGCCGTCGTCGATCATGCCCAGCACGCCCAGCACCTTGACTGGGTACACTTCGCCCACGCCCATGACCTGGCGGCCAATCTCCACCACGTCGATCGGGTCGTTGTCGCCGCCGTACTTGGTGTTCTCGTCCACGTGGTGCGGGTCCTCCCACGTCTGCGGCAGGCAGCCGTAGTTCACGAGCGAGTCGAAGTGGTAGAAGCGCGGCTGGCCCTTCTTCATGTCCTGCTTGATCGGGTTGAACTCTTCTTCACCGGCGATCTCCATCTTGGCCCGCGTGCTACAGTGGTGGCCATGTACAAACACATACAGATACACGATGAGCTCTTCAAGCCTAGTGGCTCCATTGATAAGGTACACAAATAAACGCACCCGCGCGGGATCTCATTGACAAAGTTGAAGATATTGCCAGCGGGCTCGTGCGGAGAGGAGGCCGTGCCAGGCTGCGCGTAGAGAGGGATGTGGTGCCATGGCGACTGCTTACGGCCGGCGCGGTCGAAGAAGAAGTAACGGCACTCGGCTGTCTCGGACTCACCCACGCGGCGTAGCGTATGCTACAGAAAAGCAGAGCCAGCGTTAGCGTGAGGAGCACATACTTACATCATACTACACACACTCGGTGCTTATAGAGCGCAGTGGTTGGTTGACGTACGAGTGCGCGGAGCACGCGGTGGCGGCAGCGGCTGCTGCTGCGCATGTTCACCATGCTGGTGAACGCCATCTTTGTCGAATGCCTGTCATGGTTGAGCCAGAGCCACAGACAACAGACAATCAAAGCACCAACGCATATTTATTTACCTTTTTACGTATCTCAGTATCAATAATAGTAAATTTATATTAATGTGTTATATATAAGTTTCAGTTCAGCCTCTACATTTGTAGTACTTAATTGAAAAAGGTTTAATAGCCTTTTATTAAGGAGTAGATGTGCAAACCTGTGTAAAATCATATCCGTGTCAATCTCACCTCTCCCGCTCCCCACATTCGAATTAGACAGGGAGAACGCCACTCACACTCACTCAACCCGCCAAATCAAAATGCCCCTTCCCGCAAGAATGCTGCAGTTCAAATTTTGAAACAGCGACGGCAACACACGCGACGACGAGCGAGAGGAGACAGGCAACGCTCGACAAGCAAGCGCATCGCGCTCTCTCTCTCTCTGTACAGTACATTACGCTCTTTGTCTACCAAGCACCACCACCACCTAGAGCCAAATCGCCCGCCACGAGCCTCGTGAGCAGTGCTGCTAGATAAGACCATGGAGATCCATGACAACAACTACGCGTCCTACAACAGTAATAACAACAGCAAAGCGATGGCGACACCCTCTCCGCGCACGGACTCAGAGAACAACCAGCTCGACCACGAAGACAATGAAGAAGAAGAGGAGGAGGATGTGTTTGCGTTCGATGCGCCGGCGTACTACGATCTGAAGAACCCGGCACTCGAGGCGCAGTACGTGAACAACGCGGACGGGTATTTCACCCCTGAGTACAAGCCACGACGGAAGCCGTTGTCGTCGAGTGCGTTTGTGCCGAGCAGCAGCAATGGCTCGCACCCTGATAGTGCTCGTGGAGCATCGAGCGCGGCACCAGCAGTTCCTCAGCCACCTGCGTCAGTGCCAGCGATCATGAATACGCCGCACAAAGAGTTCTCTTCACAGTACGATAGCGCTGCGCAAGGGCTCACGACTCCTGCGTCTGGTCGCTATCAGCAGCAACAGCGTGATGGACAGCAGCGCGCACAAGCACTTGCATCAAGCAAAGCGACACAGATGATGCAGTACCGAGAGCCGCAGAAAATGGACGCGGACGTCGATGACGACGAGCACATGAGCGACGATGACACCGAAGAAGTGCTCGCAATCGACACGGACGAGGATATGCACATTGATGAACTCAACTCCAGCACCGCGCAGGGAACGGAGCCTCTCTCGACAAATCGCCTGTACGACGACAAGGAGGAAAGCTTCGACGAAGTGTTTGCTCAGTACGCGTCGTCATCTGCCTCATCGCGACATTCGATGGCGCATCTCCTGCAAGAGCCGGCGTCTTATGATTACTCTCCGCACTCGTCGCGCGATTCGTCCCACGCCCCGCACTCGTCATCAAGAGGAGCACGGAACCAGGACGAAGAGATGGAGAGACCGCCACCGGCGCCGCGCTCGATGGGCCATGTTCCGAGCGTCTCATCAAAGCTACTCCAGCCAACGCAGGCATTTCTTCGACGTATTCACACGGAGAACGCCATTCGCGAGCAAAGCATGATGGAGGGAGCCCCACTTGAGGACAAACCATTCCGACTGACTAAGCCAAAGAGCCCAACGCTGCTCACGAGCCAGAAAGCCCAGCAAGCGTATCGTGATCCAACGGACCCGTCGCGCTTAAGCTACACCAGTCGCGAGCTGCTTAAGATCCAGGAGGAACGACTGCGCATTCAGATGGAGAAGATGAAGATCCGCGAGTTCCACGAGCGGACGAAAGCGCAGCGTCCGCCTGTGAACGTCCACCAGAGATCGACGAAGCAACTCACGATCCCAGTCTCACCGTACCTGGAAGTTGGGCACCGCACTCGGCGAATCAACCACAGTGACAGTGGTGTAAGTGACGGGTCGAACAACAGCGAGCAGCGAGACCGACCGCAGGCTTTCATCCGACCTGAGACGCTCATGTCGCGGGATTTCTCGCTGCCAGTTACGCAGCAGCACGCGCACCACGATTTTCATGAGCTGACGGTTAGTAAGACTGCCTGGTGGTGTGGGTCTTTAGCTTCCAGTCTAACTTTTAGGGTTGTTCGTTGTTGTCCCCTTGTCATTTTAGCAGAAACCCTCGTCGCCTCATTTGCACACCGCTGACCGCGCATCTCGACGCCCTGTACACCATGAAGAGGTCCCAGAGCGACCAACAGCTCCAGATTACTCCCAGATGAAGGTTGGCGGCCTGACGCAGGTAGGTCTTGTTTACTTCAAGCCTTGCTGACTGTGTTCATGTGCTTACAAAACTCATTGTATGATCTTCTTGCAGCCTGTCACGCCTCAACTCGCGACATCGCGACGCGCGCAGTCCCACCGCCGCCCAATTGATGTTGCGGACAAGGACGAGATTGAGCTGTCCAGAAAATTCCACGCCCAACCCGTCAACAGGAGCATTCTCGAGCCGAGGAAGGCGTCACCAATGAAGCCAGCAAGACCGCCACTCACCCACCCTGTGTCCCCGAAGCTCACAACCACGTCACGCGTTGCGTCTCGACAGAGTGCTGCTGAAAAAGCTGCAGCGGCGATCGCAGATCTACAAAAGCGTCGGAAGGAGAGAGAGCTGCAGCGCCTGAAACCAAAAGAGAACGTTCGACCACCTCCAGTAGCTCCTCGCGGTCCAACGATTCCAGAGACGCCTGACTTGAAAAGCATTCGGCTTCACCGTCAATACCAGGAAAACCTTCGTCGCCGTATCGAAGCTGAAGAGGAAGAGATGAAGAAACAGCGTGAATTTAAGGCACAACCGATTCGAATGACGACAGCGCCACCAAAGTTTGAAGGATCATCGAAGCCGTTGACGGAGGTGGTACCATTCTCACTACCCGGCGAGCGGTACCATCAGCGCGCTCGCGAACGACTGGAGATGAAGAAACGCGAAGAAGAGGAGCGTCTTCAGGCACAGGGTCAGTTCAAGGCGATGCCAATGCCTGTGATTCACGATTCTAGCAACCAGGAAAATGGAGGACGAGCATTCCAAGTGAGACCGAGTAGCAAGCCTTTGACTCGCTTTGAAGCACCAGAACTCGCCTCCGACCGTCGCGCCGCTGAGCGAGCTGCTTTCGATGCTGCAGAGCGCGAGCGCCGTATTCGCGAGGAGGAATACAAGCAGAAGATGGAAGAAGAGGCGCGTCAGCGTCAAGAAGAGGAGCTCAAGGAGCTACGTCGCGAGAAGCTCACATTCCACGCCCGTCCAGTTCCGGAGAGCCGCGTGTTTACCGTGAAGCCCAGCGACAAGCCGCTGACCGAACCTCACAGCCCAGCCATACACTACCACCCTCCTCCTCGCAGCGCCCCTAGCTCGTCACAATAGATACAGTACTTCAAGAAGACAGCATGCAGCTCTGAACGATGTCGGCGTGTGCGTGCGCAAGTATGCAAGCGAGGCGATGTTATCTCTACCACCATGTACTCTACGAAACGTAACTAGGTGATGTGATACAATACCCTGCAGAGCAGCCATTTTGCATTTGGAGAATGGAGTCACGTCAAGTAATGCTGTTGTGCGAAAGTGAGCTGCACTTTCTCTTATTTGCTTCCATCGGGACGTTCTCACTTGATTGTTTGCAGACGATAGGTCATGCGGCATCGCAGGTTCAGGTCCAGATCAAGTTCTCCCAAGGGGATAAGACAAGGTGACTCGACTCACAACCGATGATAGTGAGAATCGTGCTTCTCGTCACACTCACAGCGGTGCTGTCACCGCAGTATGTGCTTGGTCAAAACTTCATGGACGTACTCACAACGTTTGTCGACCTGGACGGCGCAGTGAACGCGACGACCACGATCTTCGAGCTCGCACGCGAGGCTTTTGCTGAGGAGAAACGAGCCGACACAGAAAACTTCACGTTCGTGCCTGTGGACGATGCGTATCCGCTTGCAGAAAGCGAGGTTCAAGTGCTGCTCGACTTCCACGCAGCGTGCAAAACCTCAGAGTCCCAGGCTCTGCAGACCTGGTGCACAGGGAACGCGACGTACTTGGACGAAAGTGACAAGGAGAACTCCGACAACGTGCTGTGTCCTTCGGGCGTCGTCACGCACCCGTGCTCTGGGCGCGTACTGAAGGAGAACCGTGGTCTCGATGAGGTCATTGAGTTCTACTGGCCCTGGGAGGGGGTCAAGTGCAACGCGTACTCGGAACCGACCACCGTCACCCACATGTACGTATGAACAACATAAATATGAAGGTGGTTGAACGGAGCTAATACTGAGTGCGTTATAGCTATGTACCAGATGAGCATCTTCGGTGCCAGCTGAGCGACTTTGACTTCAGCTCTATGGTGTCGCTGCAGCACTTGTACGTGGGCTGTAGTGAGTGGACATTGATTGGGTCTTCGCATTCTAAACTTCATATCTTTGTGCATCGCGCGTAGGGATTTGTCGAAGAACGAGCTCGCTGGTCCATTCCCAGCCTGGCTGACTGACATGCCGACGCTGCGCTTTCTCAACCTGTCAGGAAATCAGCTAAGTGGCGTCATCCCGCTCTCGTTCGCCGACAGTGAGGCCTTTGAAGTCGTGTAGGTACACTTCTGCTTATTGTATCGGAGCACAAGGAAACCAACAAACTAACTGAGTTTCATTGCTGGTCTGTCAATTATCAGGGATCTGTCATCGAACAAGCTCTCAGCACCATCGCTGGGCTTCTTCTCGGCATTTCAGATGCTGCGCTACCTGTAAGTATCGTTGGATTGAATCGTAGGTCAACTGCTATTTGAGAACACCGTCCTGGCTTGACAGACCGACTTTGTGACATCAGGGACATATCACAAAACGGATTTGCCGCTGAGCTTTCGCCGGGGCTCTTCCAGAGTGAGTCTCTCTACGCCATGTACGTCAACAAACAGCTTATCCGACAACTCACCATGGAGCCCGCCACACACTCATTCTTGAAGGTCGATTTGTTGCTGCTCTTTAGAAACGTCAGCCACAACCGATTCCATGGCCCGCTCCCAGAGATCCTGCCGCCCAAGTACATCGTCTCCATGTACGTACGGCCTAGCATCTGCCTGTTGAGCGATAACGACTATCACAAGGAGGTACTGACGCTGTTTGTCTGCAGAGACGTCTCGTTCAACGAGCTGACGGGAAATTTGCCTCCGGATTTGGCGAGCTTTGGTCGTGAAGATCCGCGTGACCCGGATGAAGAGTCCAGTCTGGAAGTATTGTATGTTGCTTTAGCTTCTACTTCCCCATGTCTCCTTGGGTTCTGATAGCGATTTTTTCCTGTACACTCTGCAGCATAGCCTCCCACAACAGCTTCAGTGGCTCGGTACCCAACATCTCGAACCTCACTTCGCTGCAGCAGTTGTAAGCTCGGCGTGTGTCGATCTACTCGCGTGCTTGCTCTCATCTCCACCTGACTTACTTGACACCTCCATCCTATCTACAGCGACGTTAGCCACAACCAACTGAACGGCACTCTCCTCCCGACGCTATTTTCTGGGGACTTGTACGTCTTGTGCTGATGTCTGAGCGCGCATTTTATCCATCCTGATATTACGCGCGCCAGGACTGAGAGCTCAACTAATCGTTGACCGCATGCTGTGAAACTTGTAGGAGCACGGACTCGTTCCTGAACAATCAGTTCAAGTGTCCAATCCCCAACTCACTCTCTCCGAGCAACCTCCTCACGTGCGAATGCAACGCTGGACACCCATCTCCACACTCAAGTGGTGATGACGAAGTTCTGGTCCAAGGCGCCGATGGGTGTAGCTACTGCGCCTCGGGCTTCTTCTCCAACGCTTCGACCAGCCACGAGTGTCAAGTATGCCCCGCTGGGACGTTCTCGGTTTCACTGGCATCGCCTGAGAAGAGTTCCAACAGCACCAACGAGTATTGTACTCCGTGTGCACCGGGGACCTTCGGAAACGAGACGAAGATGGCGCAGTGCCTCAAATGCCCAATTGGCTCAGTCGCCAACGGTTTTGGCTGGACACAGTGCGAGAAATGCTTTCCCGGGTACTTCGCAAACGGTGTGGGGCTGAGCGAGTGTTCACCCTGTGAGGCTGGGTCGTTCAGCAAGGAACACGGTCAAGAGTTGTGTGAGATGTGCCCTCCGGGGTCGTACACTGCGATCAAGGGCGAAGCCGAGTGCCTTCCATGTCCGATTGGCTCGTATCAGGACACTAGCGGCCGAACCGAGTGTCTCCCGTGTCCCGAGGGTTTCGTTGCGCCGTTCCCAGGCCACACCGTCTGCGCTGCGTGCCCACCAGGCAGTATCTTCGACAGAGCAGCCCACACATGCAGGAAATGCCCGCCGAACCAGTTTTCGAACGCCAGCGCCCAGCTCCAGTGCCTTGAATGTCCAGACGGGATGGCCGCCGACGGATTCGGAAACTTCGAGTGCTCTCTCAAGCCCAAGCCGGGCTTTGGACTCAGTCGGATAGCCTCAGGATCAGCTCAGAACGCCACCACCAGTGCTCAGACTCAGGTTCGCTGTCCGCCAGGCTCGTTCAACGATGGCGAGCGGCTTACCTGTGAGCTGTGCTCTCAGGGGACATTCACAGCGACGAGTGGCTCAGTCAAGTGCTCTCCATGTGCGAAAGGCAGCTTCTCAGGTTGCCGAGGAGCTACGAGCTGCGAAGTCGTGCCCATCGGGACGTTCACGGCCCAAGAGGGAGCCTGGAAGCCGTCGCGCTGTCCGCCTAACCATTTCGCGTCCAAGCCCGGGAGCTCCAAGTGTACCGAGTGTCCGTGGCCGTCGTTCAGCCTCGTTGGCGGCAGCTCCGAGTGCGCATTCGCTGGCCCAGGTGAGGTGTACGACTTTGTCGTGTGGCCGCGGTTGACGATGACGTTGGCTGGCGTGAGCGCTCAGGATTTCGCTGCTGAGGCTGAAGCCGTCGCTGGTAATAACAACTCGACGGGAAAACTGAGATCCTCATGGACCACGAGCCTCGCAGCCTACGGAATCACAAACCTGAAGCTCCATCTGGTCACCATTGAGCCGCAAACGCCTGAGGACGACCTGCTGTTCATCGAGTTTGCGGTTGAGACGCTCCCCGCGGCCTCGCTGCCCAAGCGCCACAAGAGGAACAGCACGATGTTCCAGGCGCTCGCAAACAAGACGGCAGAGTTCCAGCAGTTTGTGAAATCTTCACGTGCGGTGTTCAACAATGCGGCCGAGACGCTGACCGCCAGGCTCAGGCAGCAGGCCAACTCTCTGATGCGGACCAACAGCAGCAGTAACAACAGTACTGTGGATCGGGATGAGAGTGCAGACGAGAGCAGCGAACTGGAGAAATTGGTCCAGCGACCGGGCTTCCTCGAGTCGCTTGTGCGGCAGTTGCACCGCGACGGTGTGGTGGATGTCTCGTCCCAGCTCGTGACGCTATCGGTGCTCACACAAAGGCCGCTCAAATCGTCCCGGGCCGCAAAGTGTCCGCGTGGGACGTACTTTGCAACCCGAGAGGTTCCAGGAAGTGGTGAGTGTCGACTGTGTCCACTAGGGACGTACTCGGACGTTGAGGGCGCTCTGCAGTGCACCTTGTGTCCTAAGGCCACGTTTGCGGACGAAGAAGGGCTCGAGCAGTGTGACGAGTGTCCCGTCCGCTCGGGGGCCAAAGAGGGCTCTAGCGAGTGCGTCCAGTGCTACTGGTTCACGTACGCGTGCGAGGGTTTCTGGGGCCAAGTGGCCTTGGTCGCGGCGCTTGGAGGATGGTACGGCGTGAAAATGTGGCTGCGCTGTCGCCGAGGAGCACGTGGGGATGCGCGCACGCAGCAGCAGAACGAGCAGGTGGCGCTACTGGCGGCCGTGCGGTCCCATGGACGGTTGTGTGCGAGTGTCCAGTACGAGCCCATGGTGCGTTCATTGGCTATATAGGTTGGTTGGCTAATGCTTGTGTGATTAAGATTGTGGGTATGGTGGTGTTCTGATTTTGTGTAGGGCGAGGTGTCTGCGGACACGATGTGGACGGCACGCGGTTTCTGACGGCGGCAGTGCAGACGAACGCGGAACGGTGTGGATTGAGGAGACCTTGGCGGCTACGACTCTGGCCTAGCGCCGGGAGGTACTATGTGCTCTTGGTCACGCTCAGGTGGCCCACCCTCACCACGCTCAGCACCATGTCGTGCAGGATGTCCAGCAGTCCATACCATAAAATATCTGACCTTCCGACGACAATTCCGACCCATAGCGCCATATCGTAAAATGGTACACACGCGGGACAATGTACCGAATGTGTGCCACTATTGATAAGTGAGGGTTAGGCTAATTTTTGAGTGTT
>JAADWP010000789.1:0-15159 GCA_023336215.1 Globisporangium iwayamae | reverse complement strand
GCAGAAGATCCAGGACAAGGAGGGCATCCCGCCTGACCAGCAGCGCCTGATCTTCGCCGGCAAGCAGCTGGAGGACGGCCGTACGCTGTCGGACTACAACATCCAGAAGGAGTCGACGTTGCACTTGGTGCTGCGCCTGCGTGGCGGAAACTAGTCAAATTTGTCTTTGACTGCATTAACTGAATTGGAATCTGTTGTTTTTTATTCTCTCTGTTTTGGTGCTTTGTCATGTCGATGTTTGCTGTCGAGACGAACGAGTCTAGCTTGTCTGTGTATGTGAGGTTGCGTTGTTGTGAGTGTGTGTATTTTCAGAACTCAGACCTTATCGTGTCTTTCAAGGTTGTTGTATTTGTATGGAGACTCGCGAGCAGTCGTCTCCATCGTGGCTTTTCGTGGCATGAGAGGGATGAAGCAGCTGGAGAGTGACGCGGAGCTGAGCGACCGGGAGTGGCGCCAGATGCGTCGCACGCTTTCAAAGCTGGAGTTTGAGCCTGTGCCGGAAACGCCGCCGCTGCTGCCGCGATCTGCGTACGACGATAGTGCGAAGGAGGAGGTGAATCCAGCAACTCACGCCGCAGCAGACGATGAGGCCAGCGCCTCGAACCATCAGGAGTCGCCCTTGAGCAGGAAGAGCGTCATGGACGACGTCCCACGGTAGGTGGGATGGAAACGCTCGTAGACTCGACCTGTGTCTCGCTTTTTTGCTTCTCATGCATGTCTGTCTGTCGGCTTCTTGTGTTGGCCAGAGAGAATTGCAGCCGCAGCTGCGAAGTTGAGAGCAGAAGTCCAACTCGCCTGGTGAAGCAGATCTCGGTCGAATTGCCGTCGACGTCCACGTCGGTCTTCGCGCCACCGACACCACCAGCTCGTGTTCCTCTTCCTGTGCTGCAGACGCAGAAGTCTCCGAATCGCATTTCACGACGAACCAACCAGGACGCGATGCAAGCAACTGCCGCCTCTATCAAAACGCACGCAGTTCCCAAGATGATCACCACCAAGTTCCACGATGATGGAGACGACGACGAGGTTAATGGCTTTGAGCTTCACATGGCGGCTGCGCAGGCTACGATTCGCCAATCCGTGACTGTACGTGCCTGCACATGTTAGATTTTACGATAGTGCTTTGTCGAGAGCTCTAATGAAAATTGTAACAGAGTGCGGTCAGAGACATCAAGGCGAGGCTCGTGCGCGAGAGCAACCTGGAGCGCATGAAAGTGGCGGCAGTGCACGCAAACGACGTGGCAATGCTGCAACGCAAGATCGAGGAGCTCAAGGAGCTCGTGGTGCAGAGCGATGCGAGCCAGAGCCACCACCGCGCAATCCTCGAGCGGTACTCGGCATTCACGGTCCAGCAAGCGCAGCACAGCGTACGTGAACAAAGAGCTGCTCTTCTAGCTGTCAATTGTGCTGTGATTGTTACTGATGTTGTAAAAATCCATAACTTCTAGCGAGCGTATTGGTCGAAAGCGCACTCGGTCTCCGCGTGCTTCCAGGCGTGGAAAGTCTTGAAACAAGCGAAAGCCAGCAAAGAACATGCACAGCGAGTAGCGATTCGGATGTACAAGCAGCAGAACCAGAAGACGCACTTCCAGGCGTGGAAGCAGGTCTCGCAGCAGTCGCAGTTTATGCGTCGCGTTCACAATTTGCAGGTTGAACACGAGCATCGATTGGTGGGGACTGTCAACGAGTACCAGCTCAAGATCGAGCAGGTGCGTTGAAATTCTGTTCTGTGGCTAGATTATATTCGGCTCCTAACGTAGGCTAATTCGAGTGTGTGCCTCAACCAAACAGCTTCAGCAAGAGCTCGACGAGTCCAAGCGCCAGATCGCGATCTCGCAAAAGGCTCGCCAGAAACTAGAAGATGATCTACGTCAAGTGTTCTTGCGCGGCGTCTCGGCGATGAACATTGAGGCGCTGACGCTTTTCAACTCGAATCACAAGATGAAACAAGATGGCGGGTCCGATGGTGATTCACGTGAGGAGCAAAGTGTTCAATTCGATTTGAGTGCCAGTCAGCTTCAAGCTTCGTTAAGCTCGAATGGTGAGAGCGAGATGTGGACAGAGGATTTAGCGCACAGATCGTACTCCGATTCGTACGGGGCAACAGGAGAGCGCGTGGATTGGTCTCGTGATGAAGTGATCGATGCTGAAGCTGATGCTGAACGAGCGTCTCCAGAGATCCTGACGCGACACCCCACACCTCGTGAAGACTTGGATTCCAAACTGAAAGAGATGTTGGCGTCCTCAACCAGTCGCCTGGAGACCTCGCTCAGCTCAAATCGAACCACGATGACTGAGAAGAGAAATGCCGGCTATAACAGCAGCAACATGCATCTGCAGCACGCTCCTCGTCCTCAGAGCAGTGGCTTCCATCGAACGAGCAGCACGCTGTCCTCAGCAAACCTTCGCAGTGCGGAAATGGTGCAACAGCAGATGTATGGAGACACACTATCGATTGCACCACAGATTCAGAGTCTTGAGACATCGCTGGCTTTCCAGGCATCTGTGCCATTCAACAAACCAAAGCCCAAGCAGCCGATGCCAAGCGCCAAGTACCAGGTTGAGACGGAGTACATCCGCAGCACCGTTGCTGCTGGACGATCCGCAAGCGTTTCAGGCAGCCGTCCACGAGCCTCTTCTTCCTCGAGTGCGAGAGCTCGCTCGCCCGTGCGCTTGTCATCGTCCTCCACTAGTAGATTCAAATTGTAGAAAACCACAACCTACAACAAAATTACAGCATGTAGCCATACTTATGAGAAGTGTACCCATTTCGAACATGTGTACCTTATTTCATTCGTGTACCTATTCACGAAGTGAGCTTCTTTACGACTGACGATCTAAAGATGGCTCACTGTAACGTAAGCGCCCAGCTTTCTTGCAGTGAAGAGGAAGGGTTATCGCCGAGCTCGTCTTCACTGCAGCAGCTCTCACGGTGGAGCATGAACCTCTCGCACGCGCAGATTGACCTGTGGCGGTCGTTCTCCTCCGCTGAGGACGAAAGCGAGGAAGATGAAGCAGGAGGTGGTGATGGATTCAGTGACGAGGATGTCGACCAGGCGTTCGCGGTCGCAGAGTCTCATTCCTCCAGGCGCTTGCATCACCGCGACGAAGGAAACGTGAGAAAGGTCGACGAGGAAGAAGAGGTGGACTGAAGAGCTTTTGAAAACTATTCGCCATAGTGCCTTTTCTCAGTAGCACTGCTCACTATGTCGCTGTACCTATTGTTCGTCACAAATGCCAGGTGGACCTCGAAGGCTACGAGCAGTACCTCACAGAACTCAAGAAGTACGTCCAACTAAAGTCAACTATCCTGAGAGTTTCGCTTGCCTACTCACTCTTAATGATGCGAAATGCAGCAAAGCCGAGGCGCGGCCGCACAGCGCACGCGTGCTGTGCACTCTGCCGACCGAGTCACCACAGTTCTACATGGTGAATGCGCACAACCCGAATTTCCCCATCGTTTCACCACCGTCCTTTGGACCAACAATAACAACAGCCAATGGTTCACGACCCACACGTCCCACGAGCGCTCGGCCTCGGCTTAGCACCTCTGGAGGAGGTCGCAACAACGCTTCACCCTCATCCACAGCCCAGCTACCTCGAGCCCCATCTCGTGGCAACCTTCTAGGAGGCAATGGGGTTCGACGCCGGCGGCAGGGCGACAACGTCCTCAACGCCCGCGTGCGTGCGATCTACAACGATGTCGGCGGTGTCCAAAGAGCTCCACCTGCCGTACGCCAGATGCCCAGCTCCGTATCCGTGACCTCAACGATTGCCAGTAAGCTCAAGGTCTTCCAGCAGGCCGAGCTTCACGATGAGTACTACAAACTCGTGGACGTGGTCACAGAGCTCAAGTCGGCCTGCCAGCTGGAGCAGGAGCGGCGCGTCAAGGCTGTGGCGCGCATCCGGCGCTTGGAGGAGATCGTGTCGTTGAAAGACCGCAAGATTGAGGCCCTATTGCACGCCAAAAGCTCCGGCTCCGACCACCAGAGTCACGTTGCTGGTGCAATTTCGCAGCGAGAACTGGCACTTAAGGACCGCCAGAACAACGCGCTGGTGCTCAAGCTCAAGCACAAGATGGCGCAACAGAGTCAGCTGCTCTGCTCGTACGAGGAGGCCATGCAGTCGCTGCGTAGCGGTATCAAGAGCACGAACCTCATGGAGCTTGAGGAGGAGCGCGCGCAGCTTTACGTGGAGGTTCACAACCAGTCGGAACTGCTTGCGTGTGCGCGCCTGGAGCTCGAGTCTCAGAACAAGAAGATCAATGAGTTGTTCCAGATCGACGGCCACCACAGACAACAGATCGCAAAGCTGCAGCAAGAGACGAGGAAAAATGCAATGGAGAAACAGAAATGCGACCAGGAGATCGCGTTCTTCAAGACGTGTATTGAGCAACTGCAGGACAAGCTGGATCTAGAGCAGCGCAAGCGCACCTACGACCGCGAGGTTTCCTTTGGTAACGGAGCTGTTGCTGGTTCTGGTGAGGAGCTCATGGTGTCACCAAACTCGCGCGGTTCTGTATTGGCGAGTGCGCTAGAAGAGATGAAGGCGCTGGTGAAAAAGGAGTGCATGACCTCCATACAGCGCGAGAAGCTCAAATCGCCACGTTCAGCGGTGGCCTCAAAGTCGCCCAGAAACGCTACTACTCCAACCCCAACAGGTGGACAATCACCACAGCAGACGCTATCCGCAGCTGCTCAGTCTCCAGCAGCCCACCCTCCTGCTGTGCGTCAGACGCGACCGCAGAGCGCTGGTCCCATGCGTCCTCATCGCGCAATGGCTCCAACAGTCAGTGGCAAGGCTTCTTCGACTTCGTCCACTTCCTCACAGGAAGCTACGCCACCCAAGCAGAGCAATGAGAGAGAGAATACAAAGTTCAGCATAGTGTCAGCTGACCAAGAGGTCGAGAGCATCCAGCCACCACCAGAGCAACAGTCCAACAAATGCAAAAGCAACGAAGCAGTCAGTGGTGTTGTTGGTGAACCTGTGGCTGTGGTGGCTAGAGGTATCCCGACACCACTTGAATCTGTGACACCACCATCGTCAACATCATCAGTAGATGAGCGTCAAGGTGGTGGCAGTCAAGAGAGAGAGGATTCACCGACGCAGCAGTCAAGTAAGCAGCAATCCACGGGCTCTGAAGCGAGTGTGATGATGTCTGCTGGTAAGGATCCACCAGTATCAGACCCACATGAAGAACTGGAGATGACAAGTGCACCCCCAGAGGAACGAAAAGCAGCGGTAATCGACACGGAAATTGAGGCGAATTCAGTTTCTGACGAACCCAGAGGTGTTGCGGAAGGCTCAGCCTCCCAGAGTAACACCGAGAGTCCTTCGTCCCCCGACCACGAACCAGTGGAGGCCGCTAAGACGTCATACTCCGAGTCGCGAGAAGTTGAGGATGCGGATAAGCAGGATCGCCAGAAGATCGCTGAAGTGAGTCGCCTGCTGCAGGAAATGGGTGACGACGAAGATACGGACGTCGAGCGCGTGCTGCTGGCCAGCGATTCCTCTGAGGAATTTCTGGACCTCGCAGAGCTCCAGAGAGAGCTTAACAAAGAGCGCCAAGAGTCACAAGTGAAGGAAACGAGTGGATCGTCCTCCTCCTCTTCCTCCTCCTCGTCTTCTTCAGAGGAAGAAACGCCGCCTCTACCGCATGCACTAGCAGCAGCTCAAGACGAAGAGGGCTACGGTGCCACGACGACGTTCGCTGTGCTCCAGACGCCTGAACCCATGGCTCCGAAGGAAGAAAAGAGCGTTGTGGCTGCGGCTGCCTCTGGGTTTACGGAGCTACTCTACGACTCGGACTTTACAGAGAACGAGAATGAAGATGAAGGTGACCTAGCAGGATAAGCGAATAATCAAAAATCAAAATAATCATCATTAGCAATAGCGAATTCTGTTCAGCAGCACAATTCCACTTGTGTACCGTTGTTTCGTATCCCGTCTCCATACAAAGTAGTACTGAGGGAGAGGCTAGTGGGATCGCAGCGCTGGCGACTCGCTTCGACTGAGCTTGGCGTGCTTGAGGGGCCGCGCTTTGCCGGAGCTGCTCACCTGCACGGGCGCCGAGAACTCGAGTCTCTTGGTGACATCCGCACTACTGCTGGAGCTCTTGGAGAGTGAGTGGCGCGCGAGGAACTTGAATAACCCACCGCCTCTGCTGCTGGACTGTGATACGTCCATCTGTACTTGCGGCTCATTGTTGTTGTTTGCGTTCTGCTGCTCGGCCTGTTCGATGGACCGGAGCTGCACGATTTCGAGGAAGCGCTCCCCTTCCTCCGAGTTGAAGAGCTGCGTGTAGTACTCGAATAGAGCGCTCGTCCTGGCGGCGATCTTGGCGTCGTCCTTAGCTTCCCCCGTACCTTTCTCCAAGTGCACGAGCAGCTTGTTGGCCACGGGGAACGGCGGCAGGAACGGCAGCGCAATGTTCCCGTCGCTCTGGTTGTTGTCGCCGATGCGGTGATGATTGGAGATGTGGTTCATGGCGTTGGGCTCGTTGGGGATGCGCTTCTTGAGTCGTAGGTTGTGCATGAGCTTACTCACGCCGCCGTTCGTGCGCGGCGACGACGACGAGAGCGAGCTGCGCGACGTGGATGATGACGTGGACGACGACAGGCTTGCGCGAGCTGTTGTGCTTGCGCTGTTAGCAAGTGCGCCCGCGTGTTGGTGTTGTTGTTCCCTGCCGTACTTGTCCAGATAGGCGCGCACGAAGGTCTCGTGCAGCGCCATGAGTGCCTTGAAGTCGCCCGAGAAGCCCAGGCGCACGTGCCGCTCGCGCGGAGAGCCCACGACGAGCTCCACGTAGTAGCGCACGCGCAGTTTGGTGCGCTTGCGCGTGTCGGCCACGTTGCGCTCCTGCTTGTGCGACGTGATGTCCACGCCGACGGTGTGCGCGTGGGTGTTGTTGCTGCGGGGCGCCATGCTTGTGCTGTGCTTGTGAAGAAGGACTTGTGCTATGCTTGTGTGATTGTGTGACTAGAACGAAGAAGGAAAAAGAAAGACAGTCCAATCGATTTCGTATCCATAATGATTGACTTTGTAACTTCCCAGTTTCACAAATCTTTGGTAAAATTGGACGATATATATGCAAATTGTGCAGTGTACGTAATATTTCACCAAGGTGGACTGATTTTTATGTCCTCTTTATGGCTGACTATACTGTAGTCACAAAAAATAGAACGTGCGAGCACTCGACAAACGCGAGCTGGGTCTTCATCTCATCGCCCAGAGGCAGTTGCTGTCCGTGGACCCGATGATCACGGCACCGTCCTCTTAGGCGATGCAGATCTTCTGACCGTCGATTGTCCACTTCATGTCCTTCGCGACGCTCTTGTTGCGGTTGTTGATCATCTTCTTGACCCAGACGATGATCGGGCTGTTCTCGTCGCTCATCATGAGCTTCTTGAAGTTGGCGTTCCACGTGCCGCACACGACTGCATCGTTGTGGCCCTCGAGCAACTGGTTCATCGTGAGATTGCTCGCGGGCGCGGTACTGCGAGGGCCCTTATCGTCTGCCTGCATCGCCGACTCGAGGCGTATGAGCAGTCCATTCTGCCCGCTGCATGCGATCCAGCCCTGGTCCGAGTTCCACGTCGCACAGCGCAGCTTGACATTGTTCGGGATCGTGATCTTCTTGCTGCGATCCTTTATTGGTCAATCGATTGTGGGCTTGTGCTGGTCAATTTGGGAGCGAGTCGACTGCGGAGAGTGGAGAAGACTTTAAATCTGTGACCTGCACAGCTAGTTCAGCAGTCCAAATCGGTTCCGGCGGCGGTAGTAAAATCTACCCACCGGCAGAAGTCCTGAAGGCAGCACGGTGTTCCCAGAAACGGTTGTCGACACTGGGTTTGCTGCTGCAAGCTCGGCGAATATCTTGGAAAAACAGGCAGGAACGGTTCATTCTTGTGTACGAGGATGTCCTCACCGTTCTTGTCGTGAGGCGAGTAGGGTAGTTGTAGGATCCTTCGAGTAGGATCCGGTCGTTGATGATGGCGAACTGTATTGACACAACTCGATGTTAGGACTCAATGTTAGATTCAAAGTGCAAGAATGTGCTCACCTTGGGATACAGATAGGTTGTTGGTACATGGACGTCAACGCAATTTTGAAGCAAGGCTGGAAGCAATTAAATCGGTCGATAATATATCCGGATAAAAATCCACTGAGTTTGTACAGAGTAACCATTCGAGTATAGCGCCATCTTGTGCAAGTTTGATTGGTGGCAAAGTTTTTAAAGATTATAATTAAACTTCAGCGAAAAATCACCAATTTAATTGGTTTGTAAAAGCGTTGCACTTTAAATTTTGTTTCCGTTGATTACCAAATTAGACAGAGCTCCAAGTTTTGATTAAAATTTTCTCACTCGACTTCAGCTTTTTCTAATTTGTTCGCACAGGCAAAACTAAAGACGTCTATTAGATTCACTACCGGCTTCGAATGATTTGGAAGAGTGCACAATTTAAAGTTTTAGTTTTGCGAACGCTTCAACTTTTGTCTCTTATTCTAAAGAAAACCCTCCGAGAGTTGATAAGACTGAAGATGCGGTTAAAGCGGATTTGAAAACCCGCCCGTCTCGAAACTTCGAATCGAAAACTGGCCATTTTATAAAGTTGTGCTGTCGATTTTTTCTCCACACAAAACCGGGGGTTTGGCATTGGTTTTAGCGTTGGTGTCCACCTGAGGTAGACACATTGCGTTAAGCTCCTCGCTGTTGTGTCCATCCATCCACTCAGCCCGCCAGCGCCGCGTTCTCCTCGATCTCGTGCACTGGATGGATGTCCACCTGTCATGGTACAAAGCAAACCAAATCGTCCACGTTAGTTGGTCAATCCTAGCGCATCCACAACCATGCATTCAAAGCCAAGAGCAGCGCTAACACACCAGCCAGTGTCCCGCCTTCTCGATGCACGAGACGAGCACCTGGTCATCTCCGATGAGCGACTCGTCCACGCAGATCTGCTTCTCGTACTCCTGTTCGCTGGGCGGCTGCAAGAAGCCGCTGAACGGAGCCACTTCCGACTCCGAAGCAGCAGCCATAGCAGCAGTAGCGGCGACAGCAGTGGGCTCGCTGCTGCAAGAGACGACTGGTGGAGATATCGCCGTCACCGACGCTGGGCTGTCGTGGTTGTCTACGACGCTCGTCGAGAGGTCTACTTTCTTCATCTGCTGCTCGTAGATCATGCGCTCCATCGTACCCGTGCTCACGAGGCGGTACACATGCACGGTTTTCCCCTGTCCGATGCGGTGCGAGCGACACATCGACTACGTATGGCACACATATGAGATCAAAGGAAAATGTTAAATCGCAAGAAGCCAGAATATTCAAACATTGAAAAAAAGCGGGCACGCACCTGGTGATCGTTCGACGGGTTCCAGCTCACGTCGAAGAGCACGAGGCGGTTCGCGGCGTGCAGGTTGATACCCTCGGCGCCGGCGCGCGTCGACACAAGAAGGAGCTTCACTGGACCTTCCTTCGACGAAAACATCTGCAGGTTTTCAACAATGTCAACGAGCACAAGTCAGTCCATGAACTCAAACCTTACAAGCAGCAATAACACATCAACACACGTACCTCAATGTGCTCCATGCGCTTGGCACCCGTCGTGCTCCCGTCGATCTGCAAGAACCAGTCATCCGACGATGTGGCACTGCCGTTCACCGCTATTGTGGCGTTTCCTTGAACTTTTTTGCCCTGAGTGCTGTTCAAACTCTTCCTCTTCCTCAAGATACCCGCCGGGTCGCGGTTCGGACGCGCAGTCGGCTTGCGGCGTGTCACCTTCGCGCTCTGTGTTTTCTTAGTCTCCGCTGCGATCCCCACGTTCTCCTTGCGTCCTGACGGACTGAAGGCGCTCACGCGCAGGAACTCGGTGATGATCTTGAGCGTCGGCACGCTCTGCGAGAACACCACGACCTTGTCGCCGCATGCGAAGCTCTCCTCGATAATCTGCATGAGCATCGCCATCTTGCCGCTGTTCTCCAGCACCATGGTCTCGTACACCGCCAGTTGCTGCTGCTGCTGCTCGTCTGAGGCCACACCAAGGCGCTTGCGAGGCTGAGCTGCAACACCAATAGCAGACTCAACATCGTCACCCTCGACAGCAAACACTGGACGCGCCCACTCGAAGGACTTCTGGCGGTCCGTGATCTTCTGCTTGCGCTTCCGCGACTGCTCAAACGCCAGTTGCCGCTTCTCTGCGAGCTTCTCCTCGGGCTCCCAGTTCCACCCGCCGCCGCTGCCGTCGTTCCAGGCGCTCAACTGCGCGCTGTCGATCTCATCATCGTCACGCTCGTGACCCTCGGGGAAGAGCTTCCAGCGAATGATGTCCGGGTGATTCATTACCTGGAGCAGCGCCGCGTAAGCCGAGAGCAGGTCCGCCGTCGCCTTTCCGCCCGCGGCCTCGCTGTAGAAATCCAGAAACTCGCAGTAGAGCCGATGCTGGATCGGTGAAAGCTTGCAGTACAAGATCCACTCCTTCTTGGGTGGCAGCTGCGTCTTGAGCAGCGCCTGACCGCGACGCAGCACGACATCCTTGAGCTTGTCGATCAGCTCCTTGGAGCGCACTGCATCGCCGTCCACAATCGGCTTCTCGTACTTGGTGCGGAACTCTTCGTACGTGCCCAGGAACCCGTCGCGCGCAAAGTTGACCATGCACCAATACTCGGAGAGAGAGTTTTGCACCGGGTATCCCGTGAGCACCATGCGGCGCTTGCTCTGGATCTTCATCACGCTCTGGCACAGCAGCGACGTCGGATCCTTCATGCGATGGCCCTCATCGAGCACCACCAAGTCGGCCCCCGGTTGGCAGAGCAACTTGTAGAACTCGCGTGAGGACTTCTGTGCCTTGGTGCTGAGTGCGTTCGTGATCTCCATGGTCGAGTCCCCGATGCGCGTGCAGACCTGGATCACGGCGTCCCGGTCAGCGACGGCCGTGGCGCTCAGCGTCGGGTTGAGCAGACTGCGGAACATCTCGTAGCCCAGCAGCAGCACACCGCCTTCTTTCTTCCACTGTTGCAGCAGGCGCACGCGCGCGCCCATGGCGTTCCGATTGTTTGTGGCCGCGTCCAGCGAGAAGACGCGGCAGCGCGCGAGCGACTCGGCGCTGAGCCACTTCTTGAACTCGGCCTCCCAGTTCGGGATGCAGATCGCCGGGCAGAGCACGATCGCCGTCACCGTATTCTCGACGCCGCCTGCCATCTTGTTGCTGGGGACTCGCTTTTTCTCTATCTGGTCTATGATGTACGAATAAATAACGGTGACGACCTGCATCGTCTTGCCGAGGCCCATGTAGTCGGCCAAAATACACCCGCGGTCCGCCGCCACGTGACTCTGCAGGAACTTGATACCTTCCACCTGGTGCGGCTTGAGCAGGCGCTTGATCTCTCTGGCCACCCACACGTCACTCTCAGCCGAGATGCGCACGCGGCCGTATGCGTCCGTCTCCTCGTAAACCTCGTCGTCCTCGTCGTCGCCCGTGAGGGCGAAGCCCTCGGAGCCCAGTGGACTCGCAGCCTCAACACTCGTGGTCTCTTCGTCACCTGCGCCATTACCAAATACATCGTCCTCGGCTGGACAGATGCACGGCATGAGCATGCACATCATGCACTGCGGCGTGGCGTTCGCGGCGAAGAGGCTGCGCAACTTGGCCTTGGCGGCCGAGCGCGCGGCGCTCTCGGCGTTCACAGCTGCGGCTGATGCTGGTTGGGCCTGTCGGCCGCTGGTGGTGATGGTGCTGCTGCCATTGGAGAAAGGTTCCACCTCCACGAACGCGAGTGCGTCGTCGGTGCTGTGCACGCAGATGCACGGCAAAAAGCCGCACGTGCAGCCCCGGGCCATTCGATCCTGTGTTGCTTGGGGATGTTGGCAAATGGTTGCTTTTGTTGCTTTGTGTCGCCGTCCCTCTTTATAGCTAATATTCTTTATAGTCAATATTAATGTTTAAAACGCTGCGATAAGGCTCAAAGCACATAAATGCGAATCTACACTTGCTTTTCGTATCAAAGCGAGCATTTGATGGCAATAGAATAAGTGACATAAGTGGAACGACCAATCCAAAATGCACTACAAAATTATAGCATGTTTCATGTATTGTTGTTTAGATGCAAAAGTTTTGAAAGACGTCATGTGGCCAAAATATGGGTTGATTTTCATGACGAAAATTCTTGAGGCCTCATTCAGATTAACTTTCGTCCTCTTCATCTTATTTTTGAAACCCAAAGCAAGTGAAGAATTTGCATCAAGCTGATCCAGTCGCGCATGATGTTTAAAGTTTAAATCAGGCAACGCAATCCTGTCCCATTCCTCCATCAACAGCAACATCGTTGGCATCTTCCCTCCCCAATTCAGTGAAAGTATTTCATCAAGATTACATGTCACACATGTATTGTGCCGTTCACAAAAAGTGGTGGGTCTTATCTTAACTCTGCCATAATTAGATTTGCGTCAGTTAGTTATACAGGGTTCCCTTGACTAACGAAGGGGGCACATCCTCTCATTTTAATATGGAAATGTAGAAGATATACACAGCCCGAGGTATAATGCTTCGCAGGTGCGAAGCAGATTTTCCGTCACAACTCGCGAAAGACAATCCGATGGGCAAAATTGATGTTCAATGCAAATTACTCCAATAGAATTTACTTTTAAAGGCTGTGGGGCGATACGGTATCGAGTCGCACGTTCGCGATGCCACTGATGAGGTCGTAGATATCTTCCGGCAGAATGTCGGTATGCCTCCAGCAGTTCGCGATGGTTGTCTGCGAGACAGATTCCCAGGTCTCCTGGCACCATCCCATTGCTTGCAGAACGTTGACGTTGTAAATCTCGTCAGTGCTACTCACGGCTTCTGCTGCGCCCAAAATCTCGTCGGTTTTCTCCATCGCGTACTGATCTTGTCTACACTTGAACCACGCCTTCAGCGACGCGATCACACCGGCGTCTTGCGGCTGCAAAACCGACGTGGTGTTGGGCGGCAGCATTTGAATCTCCACGTTGCTGAATGGCTCTTCGACATGATGCACGGATGCGTTGTCGAGGAGGAGGAGGATGCGGCGGTCTTCTTGCATCGTTTGCTCGTTCAATTTTTCTATTCACGACTGGAAAAGCGCGCGGTTCATCCAGCCTTTTTTGCTGCTGATATAGTTGACGCCAAGCTGTTAGGTTGTCTGCTTTCCGAAATAGCAAAGCTGGCACGCAGATCCGACGAAGAGCAGGAGTTTCTTGCTGCCGTCAGCATTCATTGCCACAACAACCGTCATTCTCTTCTTGCTGTGTTTTTTTCGGCCAGAAACTGGCTCGGACGAGATAGTGGTGGAAGGAGGCTTGCATAAATACAGCGCTGTTTCGTTCATATTGAAGACGTTTTTCGCCTCGTACTCGACCGTGACACCGCGGAGCTGCGCGCGTCCCTGTTCGATTGCTGTTGGTCTCGCTGAGCCGGCCTCACCATGCATGCGGCGCGATTTGAACTTGAGCCACCGCTGGAAGTTGTACAACCAGCCTTTCGAGAAAGTAAGTGCCAGTAGTCGCTCGCGCGTCACAACGGACAAGTCGTTGGCCACGATCTCGTCTCTCTGCTTATCTGCCTTCAGCCGGACGAGGTGGCCCGTCAGGCAGATTCTCTGCCTTGCACACTGCTCAATCCACTCCGTTAGCTTGATATCAAGTACAGTAGACATTCTGGTAGCAGGCAGGTCGGCAGGCGTTTCTGTTGGCAGCGCTGGATGATGTCGGAAACGCTTCAGAAGCTCCGGAACGCTTGGCGGGGCGGGAGCTATCCATAGCTTAAACTGTGTCTGTGCCCACCGCCCCAATTCTGAAAGCGAGATCGCTACGTGGTCTTGGTGGTAGTTGAACAGCACCGGTTACTCGTCGAGCGTCAGGTGAACACGAGATCGCTGGCGTGGCTTCATGGTTGCTTGTGATGTACGTTAAAGTGGGTCTGTGAGGTCGGTCGTTCATAATGCAAGTTCCCGCCAAATCTTAAACAGTGACTCGCATCTGCCTTTCGTAATATATATACAGATATCTCAAATAAATTAATTTGTGCGAATAATAGTGAAAAGGTTTTCATTAGCCAAGGGAGCCCCGTACCCCTTATAATGACTGTTTTAGACATTGACTTGTATTGCGATGGTACTGAGCGTGGTCAAATTGAGCTGAAATTATTCGTGACACGCTTGTTTGGCGGGTGGCTGACCACCATCCAAACGCCATTGACAGCTATTCAGGGTGACGTCCGCCAATTCATTCATTTTGCATTTTGCATCCGGCCACCATGGCCATCTCAACTGATTTACGTTGGTGTGCCATTGTATTAGTCTATACCGTAATCCTCGAGTTAATTGTTGTGTGCAGGTAATTGTCGTAGTGCAATTTTAGCCAAGAAGCTGCATTGTAAAACACTTCACAGTACGAGTTATTTGTCGCATCGGCACAAAACCAATAATTTGCGATTGGCGAAGGCAGAGGCACATGTAATCGACAAAATATAAAGAGTAAGCCCAGTGGCGGGAGAAGAACGGGGGAGCGTGAAGGGAAAGCGCAGAAAGCCAGAGCAATTCAAGAACGACGGACACTCGTTCGAGCTGAAGCTTGCTGTATTGAGAGCATTAAACACAGCAACAATGAAGGAGACCATCGAGCAAATCTCTCCAGCTCTACCCGCCGCAAAATAACAAACGAAGCGCTGCAACATCGAGCGCTGGGGACATCAGCGCGCCAAGATTGAACGCATGGTCGTTGGTGTTCACTGTGAGAACACTGATGTTGCTCCATGTGGTGGAAGCCGCGGATGGTTTAGCGTCGAGACGCGAGGTCACTCGCGACCATCACGACGTTGCCGTCCACGACTTGGAGCTTGAGCACCGAAGAGTCGTCCGGGTAGAAGCCTTCCAGCTTCTGTAGCGTCTCGAGGTCGTCCAGCAAGCGACCTTGCCACTGCACTTCGCTCCATTGCTGCATGCAGAACGAACCAAGGTCCGATCGCAGGAGCCGAAGGAGCGTGTTCGGGTGCAGGAACCGCGTGTGGTGTGCCGGGATCCACTCGACAGGCTGACCCGTGAGGTACTGGATCCAGTGGTCGTTGGTGAAGATCGTCGGCGCGATGGACATGAGAGCAAGCTCGAACATGCCCAGCGCCTTGGACGCGCGAGAGAGCTCGG
>JAADWP010000788.1:0-15212 GCA_023336215.1 Globisporangium iwayamae | reverse complement strand
CGTCATTTGGGGGCTCAAGGCCCACCTGTGGTTGCTACTGCTTTTGGTGATGAAGGTTTTGCGAGCGATCAGGACTCGAGAAACGCCAGTTACTGGGATGTCAAATTTGGATTGGAGGGGGAGGGAGAGACTGGCGCTTGTTAAACACAAAATCGCTCAGCATTTGCAAACATTTTATCAATGGATCCGTACAGATTTTCGATGAAAGCCGGTTCATACCATGCTTCGTGATGCGGCTACCGGATCGCCCACTACACTGACTTCCTGGTAAAAATTCGTAGGCTTTGTCATGATTCCATATATCAATTCTGACAGTTTCTGACGAATCCGCGTAAGTCGTCAAGATCAGCTGGATACATTTTTAACGAAGTATATTGTCATCGAAATCGCGTATCGATTCATCCGTGATTTTTTTAATCTTGATTTTCTACTCGGTCGTTGGAAGTTAACTGGTGATACTACTTGGGCTCGCGAGGTGTGGCGCGCACCGCTGTTGCGAGGAGACTCGTCCGTGAGCGCGCGCGACTCCAAGTACTGGTTCTCGGTGGCGTCGTCGTCCTCTGAAGTTCGTCTTCACGAAGCCAAACTCGAGCTCGCTGTCGCTGTTAAGCTGAGCGTCGCTCCCCAGTCGGTCCAGTGTGACGCTGAAGAGAGAAGGGCTATAGAGGGAAATGGTATCCAGAAGTGCGGGAGAGCAGGTCATACACGCTGCTTGGATTTGCATTACATAAAGCAAGTGAAGGACGTACGCACAGACAACTATTCGGTTGGCTGTTCCTCAGCCTCGACTTCAGTGAGTTTCTTCGCAACCTTCAGGTGCTCAACACACGCCTCACAGGGAGCAGAATCCTTAACATGGTTGTACGCCAACAGAATGTACGTATCAAAATATCCCTCGAAAGCCGTTTTCACTGGATGAGCTCCCCAAGCCTTGTGGATGTAGACGTTCAGCCGAAGTCACAGCGTACTCAGTCTAGTTAACGTTCCCAAACATTACGGTGCTCTTGTCCACGATCGCTGCTTTTTCGTAATGCACGAAGCTCGCAGTCTCGTGCACGAAGACTGGAATATCAGCGAGCAGCAGCTCCTTGAGATGCGAGCGCATTGTATTGCGCACAGTGAAGTTTGCTACCACACGAATCTTCACGCCTCTCTGAGCAGCTACGATGAGCTCACTCGCGAGCCCGCAGTGTGTGAACAAATACATTCCGAGGTCGAACGTCGCTTTCGCGTCCTTGATCAACTTCAGGAGGCGAGACAGATTCGTGGCCGAGTTTTTGCTGGAAGCGCCTGAACTCTCATACCGATAGCCCCGGTCTCCGCCTTTGAGAGGATACAGTTCCCTTCTTGCTCTCTCGCGGGAAACAGCCTGGATCAACGTTTTTTGCTTGATCCCGACCATGAGGACGATGGTGCGGCTCTTGAAGCCAACATCCATCACGAGAAAGAGTGGGGTCGACTTGTCTTGCGTCGACCTCTCGATCCCGCACGTGTGCATTGCCTTTTTGATGATGAAAGTATGGGCAGGCGGCGGTGCCGCGACACTCGATCACAGCACAGACGACGGTGCTGTCGATCCACTCAGCAGTACGATCACGTGCAGCAGTTGGAAGAACTGCTGCATGCAGCGTCAGTTAGAGTGGAAAGAATGCGACCAGTATCACAAAACCTATGCAGCAAGTAAAGGCTATTGGACAGACCACAAAACGGCCCTGCCTCTTGAATACGGATATGCGTATTGTGACAGCTGCCACATCCTCTCAAGTAGCATACATTATACACTTTAGATTAGTTCACGCTGAAGTTGTTGCTGCCTGCCTGTCCAGCATTAGTTGCTCTCCACTCACTCTTCCAGCAGACACGCTGAGAACTCGATCGGACTCTCCTGTCCGTAGTGACCAGTCGTACACTGTGAGGCGCTCGTTGGTCGGGTCCCCAGCACCAGGTCTTTCGAGTCTTTAAAAACGCTCTCGAAGGCGGCCCACTGGGGCTCCGTGAGGCGAATCGAACGGATCGCGTTCTTTAGGAGGGAGATACTTAAGCTCTTGCTTGCTGGGAACGTCACGTTCGAGATCTCAGTGAGTCCATTGTCGTCCAAGTTGATCTGCTCAAGTGCACTAGGGAACGCGAAATCAGCCAGGCGCTGGAGCTTGTTGCTCGAAAGGTCGAGGCTCTCGAGCAACTTGGGAAGCTCGACGCCATCGAGCGAGCTCAGAGCATTGCTGTGCAGGTCGCTGTACAGATAACAACAGGTTTACAGTGTGTCAGTGTGTGAGCAAGCGTGTGTCTGAGTTGAGGCTGAGAGCTCAGTAGCGTCACTCACAGAAGCGTCAGGGTCGACGGGAACCTGGTCGAGCAGATGGTCGTGATCACGCTCTCGGTGGCGTACAAGGCACTGAGCTTGGGCGGGAACTTGGCGTCACTCAACGTCGTCAACGAGGACTCCCATACCGACCTGCAGCATGCATTCAGATTACAAGTACATTGTAGACCCCATGAGTCGTTGATAGGTCAGGCGCATAAAGAGTTCGTATTGGGTCGTGATACGTACAGCAGCTTGACGGAGGCTGGGAACGTGATGCGAGAGAGCGACGAGACCTCCTGTCCAGTCAGGTAGCTATGGTCACAAGCCCGCACAGAGAACTCTCGTGAGCCACAACAATAACACAGCAAATAGAGAGAAATCGTATCGAGTATAATAAACTTACACGTTGCGCAGCTTCGCGACGGAGTCTGGGATCGCCAGTGGATGCTCAGTGGAAAGATAGATGTTGGAAACGTACCTAGGCACACCAAGAGTCTCAATTCAGTACAAAACACTAACAGCGTCAAAAGCACACAATACGTACAGCCAGCGCGTGAACTTGGGGAGCTTCTCGATCACAAGCCGCTCATAGCCCGAGGCGTACTCGACCGCGATGCCGAGCGCGTCGCCGCCGTCAAGGTCCATCGCTGGACTCAAATCTTCGGTCTCATTCTGGGCGTCCTCTGACTCAATATACTCGAGGTCGTCGACCACGCGGCCGTAGCAGTCCTTGATACACGCGGTCTTGCCGTCCTCACAACGGGACGTGAGCGTACGCAGACACTCCTCCGAGCCATGAACGGTGTGACATGCCAGCGCCACGTAGGTGGCGACGAGCTGTAGAAGAAAGAGGCTGAGGTGCATGCTTGCTACTGGATCTTGCTTGGCATGAGCGAGCACTTTGGCTTGCTCCGGTCTCTCACAGGTGCGGCTGAGTTAAGTATCTAGATAGAGCTCGTGATGGGGAGAACGTGGCTTGTGTTGGCGACGAGTGACCCTTAGAGAAGAGGAGAAAGTGTAACAGCTCCCGAGGTTGCTGGCGCTTTGGTCTGTAAATACAGCAGCACCGTGAAATGGCTGTAGACCTTCTCCTCGGCTCTCTAGATAGGAATGCGATGCAGCATTCACATATTCCTTACGACCCGCTTGAGAGGCGATTTCTGGATGCAACCGGTCTCATGACGCTCCTCAATGCGACGTCGCTCGCTTTCTACCTCGAATTAGCTTTAGAAGGCGAACTCTTCCCATCTCGCAATTAGCAGTACCAGCTTCACTCTCATTTCCACTCTAGGCAACTTGCTCCCACTCGTACTAAGCGAATTCACCAGGCATCTGTAGAGCTCCAGTCCAGCAGGCGGCATTCAGACCAGCAACGCGTTTAAGCAATAGCGTAGGCGACCAGGCTCAGATACAAGGACAGCTCAGGTTCATATCCCTTTCAGACTAAAAAGCGTGCTCAGTGGTAAAGCGCGTGCTCCCAGTGTCAACCGAAGCAAAAAAATCAACTCGAGATGAAGATCCTGCAGCTCGTCTCCTCGTGCGCCCTGGGTTGCGTGATGGCGGCAACAATCCAATCTGCGAACGCAGCAGACCTCTACAGCCTCAGTGTCCCATCACCAAGCCCAGCCATGAGAGCCCTCGACGCTATGCCGTCACCGATGCCAGCCCCCATCTCACCCCGACGGGTCCTCGCAATCTCGACGGCGACCACGCTAACCACGGCCAAGCCCAAGACGTGTCGCCGGTACCTCACGACGCAGTGCAGCGACTCGCGCCCCGTGTGCATCAAGGACTGCCGCGACCGACTCGTGCAGGTGCTCGCGCTCCAAGAAGCCCAGGACGCGTACATCGCCACGCGAGGGCTCGAAAAGGACGCCCTCGGGATCTACGTCGACTACCGCGAGCAAGAGCAGAAGCTCACGCTCGACTCACTCCCGACCGCGACCGAGTGGCTGTGCGTCCATTGTCTAGTTACTTTGCTTTGTCTATGAGGTTGGGTGGTGATGGAGAACTGAGGCTCTAACGTGCTATTCTGTTAACTATGACAGCTTCCTGTCCGGCCTGCAGCTCAACGGAAAGCTGGAGTACGACTTCCCGGAATACAACGAAGACGAGAGCGAGTCGCTGCTCGCGTCCGTGATCCTCGCGGGTGAGAACGTCGTGTCCATCGAGAAGGTGAACTTTCCCGACCAAGTCACGACCATGTACGTCCGTCCATCCATTAAGCATCATCATCATCTCTAGTACTACCACTGAAGCTTGCTATCCAAACCTTATCCAGCAAACTGGTGGGTACATCGCTCTCGAACTTCGTGAATGCGCGCTTCCCGGCGTCACTGACGATGCTGGACGCGAGCTCAAACCAGATCGAGAGCCTCTCGTGCTGCGGTTTCCCCGACTCGCTGCGCGAGCTGTACCTGAGCTACAACGCGCTCGATCGACTGGAGAACCTCGTGCTTCCCTCGCAACTCGAGACGCTCGCGGTCAACTGGAACGCCATCGCGATCATCCGCAACGTGACGTTCCCAGCGACGCTGTCAAAATTCTACTTTGTCGAGAACCCGATCAGCCTCGTGAGTCTCTCGCAAAGTCAGTGGTCCAGTTTTTTGAAGGTCACCGAGGATTTTGTGGCGCTCGAGGGCGAACCGAGTCTCGAAACGTCCTGCGTTACGGGCTACTTTGGCGCCGGTAAGAAGCACCCGTTCCTCGCGTGCTTGCTGGGCGAGGAGCCTGCGTACATTGAAAACGCGGATGAAGTGGTGAATCAGGCTGACACGACAAACAAGAGCAATGCGACGCGGACCTGAGAACTGCTATAGTAAAGGGATAAATACACAGGACGTTCGAACTGCTTAAGCGATGGCTATACTCGCTTTCGTGTCTGTCTTTCTCGTACGAGTGCGAATAAGAAAATGGTGATCTCTGTATGACTTTGGCGGTCATTCTTCTGAGAGCTCTGGCATTTCAGAATCCTCCGCGAAGCCCTCGAGCAGCAGAGTTGAAGCCTCGAAGTGACTTGAGACAACAGAAAGTAAATGTGCGCTCGTGGACTTCGAGCGGTTGTTGGCGCTACGCTGTGTGTGTTTGCGATTATTGTCGATGCGCAAGGCAGTAACACGCGCTGGACTGCACCGAGAGCGACAGCATCAGAAACAGTGAGTGGGCAGCAAGGTGGCAACCGTCACTGGACAGCGCCACGACCCGTACACGCGATTGAGCAGCAGTGACAGCAGTTGTTAGGAGGCGATGCGAAAGTGCTTTCAGACGTCGATGACAAGCTGAACACACGGCGTCATCGTCCAATGCTCCGACGCAGCGACTCCCACTCTCAACGACAGCTGCAGAAGACGGAGTCACTCATCTCGTGGGTCGTAGAGACCACGCACAACTACTGACTCTACAAGCTCAAGACCAAGAGCGAGGAGAAGAAGGAGGAAGAGACCAAGAAGAACCCATAGGACAAACAAGAAAGAGACTGACCTGAGAGCCATCAGAGCGCTTGTCAAGTCTCGATAGACCCAGCCAACCTCCTATCAAGAAAGAAGGCTGACAAGAATCAATGAGCATTACTTTCCTCTAAAGCAACGCTGGAAGTCTGTCTACTTTGTTATCTCTATTCCAAAACCCAATTTCCCAGAAATCAACCAATTACCACAAAATCGTGGGCTTTCTCTCTCTAGTCTAGCTTCGACGATGAGTACGCCGCGCCGCTGGATGCCTGAGGTCCGCTACCAGAGCTACTCGCGAGCAGAATCGTCTTGGTGCACTGCCGCAGCTTGTTGCGCAGCGAGAGGAACTGAAGCGACTCAGCCTGGCCGCGCTCCTCCTCCTCTTTCTTGTCATCACCGTGTCCCGAATCGTTGTCTCTGCTGACAATCTCATCATCAGATGAGACTGGAAGAGCTTGTGCCTCTCGCATGGATGAAAGTGCTGGATACTCGAACGCAGTCGTGAACTTAGGGTAAATGCGCTGCAAGCTTGCGCGCAATTCGTCCAGAAGCTGCTTGCGGATACCTCCGAGCGCATCGATGACGCACTCGAGGAAGTAGATGGCGTCTTGGAGCTGTAGGCATCACACGAAATATTGTCAGCACATGTGAAGCAACAACAGTGGATTGCAGTGGGTCAAAGAAGAACGGCTCATGGCACTAACCTTGGCCATCGAGTCCAGGTACGACCCACACGCGAGTGGGAACAGTGCCTGGCACACAAACACGTCCCAGAGACTGGCAGCGCCATTGGCATCTCTGACCAGCGCTTGGAGTGCGGAAAATTTGTGCAGCTTGTGCTGATACAGCGCGACGAGCAGCAGCGCAAGTTCAGCGGAGAACGCCATTTGCATCCCTGGCAGTAGCGCCACGAACTTGGGCACGCGTGAGATGTACTCGGCGAACTCGACGTTCCACAACGCACACTCTGCGACCAGGCGCAGCAGCGGCGTGAACCAGAACCGCTTGGTCATCATGATCGCATGCGTCGCATCTAAATCAACTGGTACGAGCATCAGGAGCGTGCGCAGGAAACCGCTTTCCTGCAGCTTGTCGGCCGTCACGCGCTTGCTGGGCGACGCGAAGAGTAAAAAGTGCACGAGCTGGATCAGAATCAGAATCAGATCGTCACTCTCGTCCGCTCTTTGCACTTCTTCAATGGTTGCTGAGGCTGCTGAGGCCGAGGTCTGGCAAGACGCTCCGAGGCGCTGGATTTCCTGGATGATCAGCGGCAGCAAGCTCTGCAGCGCTAATGCGAGATCGCGCTGCCCAGGCTGCGACGACCGCTGCTGGAACTCCCTCGAGAGCACGAGCTCCGCCAATACGCGGTACACGAGGTGGTGCGGCAGCTGGATCTCTGCAGACTGGTCTTGGACGACTGCGTCTGATCCATTCAGCGTCTTCTTTCTACTGCTTTTGCTGTTGCACTGTTGCAGGTCTTGAGGTTGCAGGAACTCGACAAGGTCTTTGAGCTTCAGGATTCCATTGCGACTGGCATTCGGGAAACGCAGGATGCGGTCGCGCAGGATGTACAGGTAGCGCGTCCACTCGCCCTGCGCGTCGTTGCCAAACAGTTGCTGGTCAGTAGGCTTTTCACTGAGGCCACTTCCACCTGCACACTCTTGCATACTAGAAAGGAGTTGCTCCATGATGCCAAAGAGGCAGCTGTCAATGCGCCAGTCGTCCCACTTGGCAGCTGAAATGCTCGTGAATGACGACGAGAAAGTGCGTGACGCGAGGAAGCACAGCTTTTCTGTGAAGGTCGAGCCACTCGTCTTGTTGTTGAGGGGCGCCTCGAGCTTCTGCTGCTGCCGGCTAAAGCCAAAGCCCTGGGTCATGATCGGAAAGTCGCCCTCGTACACTTGGCTCAGGTCGTCCGGGTCTTCCTCCACTGCGTACTTCTCCACATACTCCTCGTCATCGTCACCACCAGTTGACGGCTCGTGAGGTGTGCGCGATGGCGGCATCGAGTGGTCTGGTGCTGCATTAGCGAGCTTTGGCCCTGGCACATGAAGCTTTGTTAACAGCGCACGGGTACGGATGTCGTCTGAATGGCGCAGACAGTGCTCAAAGAGCAGCAGTAGCACGGACGCGGCGAGCATTCCGCTGGCCTCGGAGCTGCGCGACCCCGTCGTTGCTGCTGGCCCAACGCTCTTGTCGTTCAGGTACACGATCCCCTCAATGAGAGTCATGGTGACTGGCAGCGTCTGCTTCACTGAACTGCTGTTGCTGAGACCATCGCTTTGGCTCACGTTGCGGTAGGTCTCTGCGAGCGCGAGTAACTGCGCGTCGGCGATCTGCGGAAAGTCGAACTGGAGCTTCTCGTACGCCTCGCGCGCGTTCTTCTCGTCCGCTGATGATGCTGCTACTGAGAGAGAAGAAAAAGAACTCGACGAGAGGGCGTTGGTCCAGCTCTCCTGGAAGAAGCCCGTGAACACGGCCGCCGCCTGCTCGTTCTGCTCATCGCCGATGCTCGCATCACTTGCATTGTCGCTCCCGTCGCTGAAAGCGGCGGAAGTGAGGCCAGAGGCAGTCGCCGCCGCGCGTGATGCCCGTTGCACTGGTGCTGCAACTGATGGCGCTGGTCCTACAGATGAAGGTGCAGGTGCTGGAGCAGAGCTGCTGAGCCCCTCGTTCTCCTGCAGCGCCGCGATGAGCTCCGCGATGAAGCGTGTGCGCTCGCTTGCCATGTTTCAGTTTGGTCGATTTGATTTGATTTGTTTTCGCGATTTGTGAAGAGATTATTATTCAGGAAAGCGACAAAATTTAACTTAACTGTTACCTGGGTCTCAGTAAGACTGTATTGATCATATGAGTCCACTTTAAACAAAAGTATCATTAACCTGTCTTTGAGGTTTTTTGTAAAACGCGTTTAAAGTTTGAAGTGCGTGTCGAGCTCGCGTTTTGCGTTCGCGAGAAAAAGCCCAAAGAAAAAACGATCCATCAGACAGCGCGTTTCAATGGAAGACCAAGCACGAGAAATCAAGCGGGCGCGACGCGAGCGAGTGAGCAAGGCCGCGAGCAAAAAGCGCTCTCGCAAGGCAAGTGCGGACGAAGAGCAGAAGGAGACAGCTGACTGAGAGACCCGAATGCGCTGCCATGTGCGTGGCACGAGGAGAGTTAATGATAATTTGGATTAGTTACTAACATTTTTGTGACAACTTCGAGTGCGACAAAATGTTCACAAATTATTATCGATCATCTTTGAGCTTACTTTTCGTTGTGTTCTAAACCGAATCCGAGGCGTCCAATAGGCTCATTGGAAAGAGCAGTGTTTCTTCTTTCAGGATCAATAAAAAACGAAAATTTGGGGATTTCAAAAATGCTCCGAGGCATCTTTTTAAATGGCTCGTATCTCGTTTGATAGTTCGAGCCTTCACGCGCAAAGTGGTTCAATCGAAAGAGGAGAACCTGCTCTTTCACGTGGTGTGCGCGGTTGAATAACCTCAAAATGGCCGTAATGATACTTTTGTTTAAAGTGGACTCATATTGCAAAAAAATATTATTGTAGATACCTCCATAAAAATGGCAAGGTAGATAAAAGGTATATCCTGATGTGAGAATTGATTGTGAAGTGGGTGCGTATCCTTTCTAAAAGTTCTAATTGACTACAAAAATCACCTTGTAAATATATGTCTTTTAAAGAGGTATTCATACTTGTTATCACAGTTGGTTATGGGCTGTCCAGATATTCTAGATTTTTACCTCCTTTAGACTCAATGCTTTACATATCTATGTTATTAATATTATACTCGTATCAAACTACACTTTAAAAAGCGGTTTTACTGAAATCTGTGATAGACATTGTTATTATCAAAGGTATTTTATTCCTGCAGGACAATTACGCCTCTTTCGTAAACTGCAAAAATGGGGCGTCACCGAACCATGTGTGGCAAACACTTACTAAAACTTATAGATAGATGAATTTCACCTATGAGCAAGAGTTCTGACTTCGCATTTGATGTCCAAAATGAAATGTCAAGACTCTGAACGAGCTATTTCAAAATAGGATATTTTAAAATGAATATAAAACAACTAGAAACTTCTTTATAAAACAAGCAAACTTATCGAACCTTTGTGATTTTGTTAGTAACGACAGTAACCGTAGCGTACACCACCACATTCAGGTCCTATGTTCGATTTGTGAGCTTCTCCTGCTGTTATCCAATCGTGGCACATTTGTCTGGAAAGACGATTTCAATTGACATAAAAAAGCATGTCCAGTTTATGGTCTTTACGCTTTCCATACCATAAAATATCTGACCTTCCGACGACAATTCCGACCCATTGCGCCATATCGTAAAATGGTACACACGCGGGACAATGTACCGAATGTGTGCCATAATTGATCGGTGGGGTTAGGTATTTTTGGGTGTTGTACGAACGTTTGTGTGGGTCTCTCGTTTGATGTGTATGGGTTTCGTAGGCAACAGGAGAGGGCCCAAAACGGCCTCGTTGACGAAAAAATAGCGAAGAACTGTTTTGTGTGTTTTTGCGTGGGCATGCACGCCGGATCGATGTACGCAGCACGACGCAAATTCATGAATGAGGAAGAAAAATGGCCGACAGGGTCTACTATTATGGTTGGATCACTTTGCTGAAATAGTGCGCCCATGTTTATATAGAAAGAAAAGGTGGAGATCCCGCGCTCGCTCACACATCCCCCACAAAAAGTTAAAAAAAAAACCGCCACACTCACGCCACACTCACGCCACACTCACGCCCACACTCACCAGAAACAAGAAGACAGCGCTCGTACTGCGTGGATGCAGGCTACGAGTGGCAACACTCGTAGCGCGGGTTCAATCCCTACTGCGAGCATATAACCGGTATGTGCCTTATGTGTTTCTATGTGTATGTGTGTGTGTGTGACAGGTGTCCAGCAAGCAACCGACAAGGATCAAGCACAGCGCGAGTGCGAACTAACCTGCGCAGCAGCGTGCCAGCCTGTCCGCGAGGCGATTGCGCGTACGGGTGTGCGTGTGTGTGCAGCAAGCGTGACGGCAAGCGTGACAGCGTGCGTGACGGTGTGTGTGCAGCGAGCACGCCCGGCCGGTCGTGTTTGCGTGGCGTGTGGCGTGCGCGACGGAGGGTGCGTGGCAGTGACGACCGCACGCAAAGAACGAGTTTGGTGAAGAGAGAGCAACAACATGGGCACGTGCAGGTGAGTAGTATGCATTTATTGGTTTTGGCAAAGGGATGTGTATTGTGAATTGGTGAACTAACCATCTCTTCTCTCATGCATCTGTCAGCTGTTCTACAGGCTCGAGTATGTCTTGAGTATGGCGGGGAGCAGGATCACTGAATTTCCCTGCAGACAGCAGTCTCTTGTGTCTCGCGATGAGCACGTTTAGTGCTCCGTCGTGGTGGAGAACGCGCAGTTTCTTCAGTACCGACGTCGCACCGCGCGACGTAATTCCGCGGTTGTTAAGAAACGAGAGTCTTTTTTCCGCGTTAACTCCAACAGCCATGACGTTGTCGCGGTACGACGGAAGCTGCTCGTTCAGCGAGAACTCCTCCTCGAGAAAGCGCTTCAAGAAAGCAACAAGCATCTTTCCGTCGGACTTTCGTTGCTTCTCGCCGGCGATGGTCCACAGACGTGGCTCTTCAGCGTACCACTCGTACCAAGCGGCTCGCAGGTGAGTGGTAGATGCGCGCTTTCGATGCTTGTTGTTGGCTCTGTCCTTGCTCTCTTGGTCTCATCGTCATCTACTCCACGCTTGTTCTGCCTCGCAGGCTGAGCAGAGTCTCTGGCGTTTGCCTCGAGCGCGTCCAAGCGCTGATTTTGCCGCTGTGCGAGACCAATTAAATGGTCAATAACAGCAGCTTGGCGCCGAATGATCTGCTGCTCCTCCGTCTTTGCGTGTAGTGTTGTGGCTTGTTTCGTGTCTTTGTCTGTTACGCAGGCGCCATGAGCAGTAGCTAGATGCGACGACCATGCGAGCAAGTCTGCGAGAGAGCGCTGGCTGTCGAGCGCGCTTGTCCCTATCCGCAGTACAGGGGGCTGTTCGGGTTAAGCTGCTTTAACAGCGGGTAGTGCGTCAGCAGGACGGCGGTGAGGACGTCAAGCACCCGCTGGCTCACGTTGTACTGTGAGCGGCTGAGCCCACGGCACGACGCAAAGAGCCGCTCCTGGACGACTGTAATCTGTTCTCGCGTTTGCATGTCGAACGGCGCCAAGTCGGCGAGCGGGACGCGCTTCGACGTGCTCCACCCGCTGAGGACTTTGGCGACCCTGTGGTCCTCGGCACGCGTGTTGAACACGTAGTTGAAGGCTTTGTTCGTGGTGCTTACGTTTCAAGCACCACGATCAAAGATCCAGCGGTCAGTCAGCTCCGTTGAGCCGTTCGCGTGCTGGGCACCACCTCGTCGAAACGAGTGAGAAGTAAGCTGCTGCTTGACACCCGCGCGCTCGGCAACGCGGTCGAGCAGATGATTGACGTGACTGTGTACTGTGAGCGCAGAGGGTGCAGTGGCGTTGAAGGGCAGGAGGTCGGGCGCAGAGTTGAGATTGTCGAGAAGCTCGAGCAGCGGCGTCTCGGAGCCGAGCGCGCCTGTGACGGGCTGAGCTTGTGCAGGGAGGTTGCTGAGGAGGTCGGCGCACGGCGTCTTCTGCGTCGCGAGAGCCAGCGCGATTGCGAGTAGCGGGCACGTGGCAAAGTCGACATCGGAGAAGAGTGAAAGACCTTGCTCCTCGCTCGTCTTCACCCGTATGAAGCGGACGAAGGAGACGTCGCCAGCGTCGACTAAGATGTTTTGCTTGCGAACGTGCGTCAAGTCGGACGCGCGCCCAAACATATACCTGAGCAGACTTAGCAGCGCAGCATCCTGGTAGTCACTCGATGTAAATGCATTTAAATACAAGTAGTGCATCATTCGTCTTAAATCTGCCTTTGTACATGCAACAGCTTTCTTCACAAAGCCACCGCATTCTCTCTTTAAGCAAAAGCTCTCTAGAGTTCGCCCCATTTTGAGTAGCTTAGACTCAAGAGCCAAGCAGTGCTGTAGGGATTGATCAAGCAGCCAATGCTTAACCTGGTGGTAGTACTGCATACATGTGTACCTTGCAAGTTGCTTGCCTGCCTTCCCTTCATGAACTGCTAAGTATACACCAAACTTATCCATCACAGTCACAAACGCCTTCCCAGACGTGTCACTCAATATGCAGCCTTTCACATACTCCCAATCAACATTCTCTGACCTTAGGAATGTGTCAAATGCCTTCACAGCCGTGGCTCTGGCACGCTTTGTGTTTCCTGGCTGAAGGTCGTCCAGACCCATTGTTGTCGGATATTGATCAAATATGAAAGTGATGCGTTTTGAACTTGGTGTTTGAATGGGCATACACATATCTGGCAAATGGTTCCGACCTTGCACGTCAAAATTACTGGATATCACTACTTACCTACCCCTAGGAGCTATTATTGGACAAAATAGTTGTATTTATGCCTTCTGATTGGAGGAAATCCTCTTACTGATGTGTGATTGGTTATAAATGCTTATACAAATGCTATGTGTGGTCGGATAAACGACGATATTCATCCATAAAAGCTCCGACCCTACAGCGTAACTTCCAACTGGAACAAAGGTGGTACACTGTATCACCCACATGAGAAAAATGGATCACCCCGAGTGTTGTGTGTAAAGGTGATGGCACATTGTAAGTGCAAGTTCGTAATTGTTTGTGTTTGTATGCATTGTCAACTCTTTGATCCAAGCCAATGTCAAGTGCCTAATGTGGTAAAGTGGCTTCCGATATTTTGATCGGAGAGAGATGTCGTCAATGGGTAAAGCGACACTCACTTTGAAAAGCGTCATTCTCACATTGTGTACCCGGTTCGTGTCGCAGACATGAATCCAACCACCCTCCTAGACGGATTGGATCTCGTCTTGGCGGTGGTGTCAACACTGCAGCGCACTGGGGAAATACATTCCAATTTTGCTCGTACGTCGAATCAATCTCTCTAACCAAACATCTCCTCTCGGGTATTCCTGACGAGAAGTTTCTCTAGCTGGGATTCCTCAGCCCAAGGCTCCTCTCATCGAACCTCTCTGATCAGACAATATCGCTTTTCATCAAGATCTCATCGTCATAGTCATAGCAGCTGGCAATCGTGAGCGTACACTTCGTTGGAGTCAAACACACACTAACTCACATTCAAACGAGCGCTCCAATACTCGTCATTCGCTGGTCGGGCGACTGTGATTTACCGTCTTCGGTCGCCCCATACACCATTCATCCGCTTCCGCATTTGTCGATACACGGAAACGCTTTCACTGGCTGTTATTATGATCCCCAGCTCGAGGTCGCTATGGAATCGCCACCGCGGGTCGCTACAGTGTGGGGAACAAGGTTGTTCTACTAGCCCGCACAACTGTCGCCTCATACACTACATGCCCAAGCATAACGTACAGGCATTGCTCGGTCACATTTAAGCTTCTTAGACCGCATCGCACACAAATGTATAAGGACTTAACAATACCATCATGTCTCTGTTCGGATCGTGCCTGGGGTCCCCATAGATAAGTATAAATACAACAAATCATCCTTCCTTCACTGCACCAATCATGCCCCTAAGAACCTTTAACGACATACATCAATGTCGCGTCTTCATCTCATTCGAGTTTCTATACGCGTGCCATACGACCACTTTCATCGCTGCCGCTCGATAAGACCGAGCGGCCATCCGAAAGCCACACAGTACACACAGAATCCGCTGATCGGTAAAAATAAAAGAGTACAAACACTCCATATCCAAAGCCAGCATACCAACGCACCCCCGTACCGATTGAGAGTCGAGTCGCAGGAAGTTGGAAGTTTGTGCTGGTGGCTTGGAGAGGAGGTGTTTGCTTAGTTTGGTAATAATAGAGTGTTCTATTTATGTTTTAGATAAAAGGAAAAACAACATGTATTGCTATGGGGCCACTTTGTGCAGCTCACAAACGGTGACAGAGAGGCTCGGGCAAAGACTAGAGCAAGAGCTGGCATGCTGGAAGTGAGAGATCGCTATGTAGGCGGTGATGTGCTGAATTTTCCGATCGTCTGTCTGCGAATTAGTCGAAAACTCGCCGAAAACCTCTTCAAAAGGATACACCCATCACTCATCGATTTTTTGACGCTTGGATTGTATCAACGATACTGATTTGGACGAACGCCTGATCGAATTTTGAGGGGTCTTGGGCAGGTCGCTTGAATGTGCGCGGAACTTGGTGCAACCTTGGAGCGACAGTCTTCATTTTCTCGAGTCACTATAACACATACGCGTGTCTGTGTCCTATGACCCATGTCCTACCCACAGGACGCCCCCTTGGAGAAGAAACAACGAGTAGGAAGGCAGGAAAGAAACAGACAAGCTCACACACTCACTTCTCATTTTACCATCAATACAACAACCACTTCCGGCTCAAGCTCCTCGCCT